>JAYEVE010000240.1:0-54049 GCA_036346375.1 Guadua angustifolia | reverse complement strand
AAATTTTCGCAGATGGGAAATACTTGGTTCTTTCCCACGCACTAGTCGCAAGGGGAAATTCATGGTATCTGCGCTGGTCTAAGTTGAATTAATGATGCGGTGTGCAAAGACCTGCATAGCCCCAACAATGTGGGTAACCTACAATTCTGCAAGAGTAGCCTAGTAATAAGCTTTACTCTCTTAATTAATGACTCTGCAAGGCCATTTTGGGTGTGGACATGGGGTACAGAATGCTCTACATTAATGCCTAGAGCCATACAATAATCATTGAATGCTTTTAAGGTAAAATTGCCAGCATTGTCCATTCGAATGGACTTGATTCTTTCTTCTAGAAAGGAGGCTCTTAATTTAATGATTTGGGCAATTAATTTAGCAAAGGCATGGTTCCTAGTAGATAAGAGATATACATGGGACCATCTAGTAGAAGCATCTATTAGTACCATAAAATATCTGAAGGGGGGACAGCGAGAGCTGAATTGGTCCACAAATATCACCTTGAATTCTCTCCGAAAATTCAAAGATTCTTCCCTAATTTTAAGATGAGAGGAATGAACTATCGACTTTCCTTTAGCACATGCAGGCACATAAAAGCTTGAGTTTAGGAAAGGCTATAGTTTTTATATTATGACCAGTAGAATTATTTATTATTCTTCTCATCATATTCAACCCAGGATGATCCAGACGATCGTGCCAGATCTTAAATATTTCTGGGATTTTAACTATAGTTTTCATCGCAACATAAACTTCTGGTTTTATATATGTGTAATATAACCCGGAGGAGAAGGAAGGAAGTTTTTCGACCACACGTTTATTACACCCGTCAAACTTGGTCATGAGTAGGTATTCAGTACCATCCTCATTTTCAGTCTCTATATGAAAATCATTTAGACGGATGTCTTTGAAACTCAGTAGAGTGCGACTGGACTCAGGGTATAATAGGACATTCTCTATTATTATACGAGTGTCCATGGGGAGAACTATGATGGCTCTTCCGGTGTCAACAATAAGAGCACCGCATCCGGCGATGGTTATAATATTTCCAGTTCTCTAAATCAATGTCTGAAAATATCTAATCTCCCTAAAAATCGTATTTGTGGTGCAGTTGTCTACAAGACAGATTTCCTCCTCCGCCATTGGATTATTGTAACATCCCAAATTTTTGGCTTTTTAATTATTTAATATTATTTTATTGCAATTTATGAACTTTGTGAATTTTTTGGATTTATTTGGATTTTTTGAGATTTATTAGAATTACTTTGAACTAAAATATATTGCCTTTTGTTAAAAAAATAATTATAAAAAGAAAAGTTTAAAATAAAGTTTTATCAAAAATATTTTATTTAAGTCCAGAATGTCTCAAAATATTTTTGAGATTTTTCTTGGAATTTTTCTGATATTTTTATTGCCTTAAATAAATCAAATGAATTTCTTGGATTATTTTAAATGGAAAAAAACCCCGGAAAATCCCTGTGAACAGTAATGGGCCGAAGCCCATTACTGTTTGGACCGACCGTGAAACGGGAGGGGTAACATGTGCCATCGGATTGCCATCCAACGGTCGAGATCAGCCCACGTCAATTATGGAAACCCTAGCGCCTCGTAGCCGTTAGATTTCGATCGAACGGTCTTCATCAGATCTTACCGGTTAGGAAATCTTGATCTATCCGGGCCGTCCGATGGAGATCGTACGGCTGATCGTGTCGTCTCCGAGCTGGACTCAGCGTCGCCGTCTCCGAGTCGTACACGTTGCCGCCGCCCAAACCTTCCTTGTTTTCCGCGCCACCGCCGAGTATTTAAGGCCCCGGACCACTTCCCGAGACTCACCTCGAGCCGCCACACAGTTTCGCTGTTACGCCGTCGCCAGAGGATCACCGGGGAAGCTGCGTGTGCTCGCCGAAGTTGCCGAGGAGTTCCCGTCGCAAATCCGCCGCCGCCGGTGTCTCTTCCGCCGCACCGAAGCCGGATTCGAGGTCGTCGCATTGCGTCGCGTCCACGTCGCCACTTCTTCCTCGCCGGAACCAGCCGGAACGCCGTCGGGTTGGTCGTCTTCCCCAAGCCCGGTGAACCAGCGCCGCCACACTGCCAGTGCCGGAGCCGAAGGATACCAGCCGCCGGATCTTCATCGGAGCGCCAGGAAGAAGCCACATCGCCTCGGGGAATAGCGAATCATGCGGGTAAGTGTTAACCGTTAGATTGAGATCGGACGGTAGGGATCGGGCCACGCCATTTAGGTCAACAGTAAAGGCCTCGGTTAAGGATAGCCGTCGGATCGTAGATGAAGGGCTACGGTTGAGCCGCGTCATTTAAATTCACAGTAAAGTACTCGGGTAGGCGTCGGTCGTCCGATCTAGATCGGATGGCTGCTGTTTCGCCACGTGTTCGATTCACCGTGAGCCGTTGGATTGGGTTTTGACAGTCACAATTATGCCACGTGTTGACCGTACCAATCCGGCTCAGGGCTGACGTCATAATTAGGATTTTTCTTTATAAAAATAATTCTATTAAATCTAGAAATTCAATTTAATTTATTTTCAAACTTCTAAATGCTATAACTTTTGCATACGAACTCTTATTTGGGTGATTCAAATTCCTAAAAATTTGTAAAATTGAGATCTATTCAATGGTTATTTTTATTTGAATTTTTGAGTTCATTTGTTCTTTGGTTTTGGTGTTTATTTGCTATTTCTTCTCGATTCGCGTAGACGTCGAATTGTGCGAGGCTTCGGAGGAGGAATTGGCAACTCAAGAATTATTTTCAGAGCAAGACTAGGAACTTAACCATGGCAAGTTGTGCTTTGATCATGTTGCACCCATGTTTGAAAAATTGCTATTTTGATTTACTTTATTGCATGATATTTTATGTGTACAAATGATTTTTAACTTAACTTTGGGATTAGCTAATGTACCCTTTGAATTACACCCTACCTTGTTATTTGTATGCCATAATCCACTTGTTACCTTAGGTTGGTTCACTATAGTTGGTTAATAATGAAATCAACATGGATGGTTAGAACGGAATAGAATTGCTTAGCCATGCCACGTCATCACATGTACATGAAATGTTGAGTATTAATTTTGACTAATGGAATATGGAACAATGAGATTAAATTGTGTGTCATGTGTGGTCACACAAAGAGATTGAGTTATCGTGGCGAGGTGGTCACACAACGATGTTGATTTGTGAGTAGCACGTGGTGCTTGGTAACCAACCGGGGGTTAATCATTTTAGATTAAAGTGGAAGAGGCAAGTGTGCCAGGGTGGGCCTGGTGGGGCAGAGGGTATGTGCAAGTCTTGCTTTAATCAATATATCCTAAGGACTTAACCTTGCGAGCCTTTGACCTGAGTCAATCATGCAATCACATGTACATATGGGGCGACCTAGTGACTAATTTGCAAATGCTTAACTTGAGTGCTATCGTGGTGGTGTGAGTCCGTGTGTGGAGGAAACTCACATGGCGCAAGAGGGGGGCCCTATTGTGGTGGTGTAACCCTTGTTGTTGAAACCTCGGTTGGTAGCTTTGGGTTAAGAGGATGCATTGTAAAGGCTTTGTTATAATCATTACTTTGTGTGGTGCATGGTTGTATCATGTGGGTAAAGTGCATAACCTCTGCAGAGTGTACAAACTATTCGGATAGCCGTGCTCACGGTATTGAGCAATGCTCGAATTACAGATCAAGGGTTAGTTAATTAAAATGAACAATCTGTTATGGGATGGCAGGATGCCATGTGGATAATGGAACTTGATCTAGGATGGAAAACTTGGTTTATTTGAGAATCATGAATCTATTTACTTGTTATTATTTGTTTCTTGTCTTTTCAATCTATGTAATGTATGTGTTCTTAAATCTTTGCTTTATTGCAAATAAACCTTAGCCATTCCTTTGGAATAAGCACGCATATAGTTATGGTAGAATTGCATTCTGTGCACAACTTGTTGAGTACGTGCTGTTGTACTCACCCTTGCTTAAAACACCAACAACAGTGGAGGAATCATCGCCGATATTGGAGGAGGACTTTCAGGTGGACACGAGTCACTAGGCCAATCCTTGTCAGTCGCCTGTGGTGTGCTAATGGGACATCTACGTCTTTTGCTATACTTTTCGCTGCATTCGTTCAAGTTACTTTCAGTCTAGCCCATGTGGCTGAATAATGTAAGTGATCATAAGATTATACGCTAGTTATAGTAAATAAATGAAGTCTTATTATTCTTATCGTTGTGTATGATATGATGCTTACCGATGTTAAGCTGTGTGCACTAACGTTGATCCTGGGACTAGTGCGGTAAAACACAGTGAATTCGAATTGGTGAATTCGGGTCCTGACAATTATTCATGGAGTTCTATATTAAACAAGTAAAATTAATCAAACATTTGTTGCATCGGGAACAATATTATAGAACAAGCATAGTATGATTAAATAAATTTCCTGGGAAAATCACACTTTATTTTGACTGATAATCGCTCAACAGGAGCGTAGACTATTGTTCATTCAGGAATACAAAGACTAAACTGATAAAGGATAATACGACATCGACTCTAAAGGAAAACTGGGAGACTACTCCATGTCTCCATATAAATCATTTATATCGTCCTCTTGGGACTTGTCTTTATTCTGCTGGAATTCTTTCAGCTCATCTCCAATGAGATCATCCTCTTCCATGGGAGTATCACCATAACCAAGGAGGCCCTTCTTAAATTCTTCTGTGGGATCGGAGGCTTGATCATCATCCAACTCCATTTTATTGTCAACAACAGGTTGAGAAGTGAAGTGCGCCTCCGCCTTATTCCCTTGATTCTTCTGGAATCTCCCAGTAGATTTCATGTACAACTCCACCAAATGCTTTGGGGTGCGACATGTACATGACCAATGACCAGTACATGCACACCTATAGCATGGTTGTTTAGAATCAATAGCATTATTTGTTGGTCCTTTCTTTTGGAAGCGACCTGATCCATTTTCTTTTGTTTTTCATTGGGATTTACCTCTTCCTTTATGATTTTTGTCATTCTTCCATTTATCCCCTTTCTGTTTTTGACCCTTTCTACGGCCTCGGCTACTGCTAACCTGCTGAGCGTTTGCATGTGCTTCAGGCAACACATGACTCCCACTAGGTAGGACTTGATGATTCTTCATTAGAAGTTCATCATGCTTTTCTGCTTCTAGCAGAATGCATATCAGCTCAGAGTACTTCTGATACTTTGCATGACGATACTGTTGCTGCAGTATCCTCATATTGGGGTGGAATGTGCACAAAGTCTTATCAATCTTTTCAGCTTCTATGATCTTCTGGTCACAAAATGCTAGTTTTGCAACAATCTTGTCTATGGCAGAGTTGTACGCTGCCACTGACTTAAAATCTTGGAAGCATAGGAGTATCCATTCACGTTGTGCTTCTAGCAACAGAATAGATCTTTGCTGGTTATATCGTTCCTTCAGGGAATTTCATAGGGCCAGCGGGTCCTCCTCCATCATATATTCGGCCTTCAGGTCCGCATGGAGATGGTGCCTGGAAGTGCAAAGCTACGCACTTAGCAATTTCAGGAAGAGCCGGAGCACCAGCTTCAGGCTGGGAAATTGTGGCTTCAAGAGATAGGGCTATCAAGTTGATCTTGGCATCCATTGCCAAGTGAGGTAGTTACTGCCATTCAGGGCAAGCTCAGCAAACTCTTTCTTTGCGATGTCAGACATATCCTATATGCAAACAAAACAGGGATTTTACTTCAGGTAAAATATTATTTGGCATGATCTTTATTGAATCAATAAAGTATGGTCTATATCTATTCAATAGATAATTATCACAATTTTTCCCAGATTTTCCTAACATTTTTATAATTTTTCTGCTAATTGTTAAGCAATTTCTAGAATTACTAATTAACAGAAGAATAAACTTCGACGTGAAATAATCCTGGCATGATGCTAATTACATCTTATGTAGCTCTTGTTGGTTGGGTATGAAATCATGTAATGAATGCCTCCGTCAACATGACTCTTGGTCAGGTCAACCTGCCTCGAGGGCTCACATGAGGGAGGGAGCACTTCCTAATTCCGGACGCCAATTAAGAAACCTAGCCTCATGTGTGTTTTCCTTAGACACCTATTATCATGTATCTGTTCCTTCAAAATTGAAGTCAAAAACCCAACCATTGATGCCTTCGATTATTTCCATAATTTTCTAGAATTTCTGTTAATTACTAAGCAATTTTCGGAATTACTTAAATAACAGGAAATAATACCAGCACATATTAAACATGGCATAAAGCAAGGAAATAAACCCGAGCATGAAACTTCCAGATGATATCAAATTTCAAATTTTCAAAATTTACGAAGTCCATAACCTAATCTCTAAGATTTATTATCGGTTATTCAGATTTCAATAATTATTTTTGATAAAGGAACGAGCCATACGGATATTGGGCCGTACGGCCCACTTGGTATTCGCGGTTTGTTTTTTTTTCGGATTTGGGCCTTGCCCACGAGCTTCCTACCGGCGGCTACCGACCGTCGACCCACTTGTGTATGGCTGGACAGAGCAAAACCAGAGAAGCTGGTCGCTAGGGTTGGGGTTGACCCTGCCACCATCTCCGCGTGAAAAAGGTTTGATTCTGTTGCCCCACCACGAAAATCACGCGCCGTCCTTCGGATCTGCGGGCGCTTCCGCGCCATAAGTTGGATGATCTGGCGCGAGGTCGTGGGCCGTGTTGGGCGGCGGTAGCGGAGCGATGAGGCGGCGCGATGCGGCCGTTCAAAGATGGAGCGGCGGTACAGTAGCTAGCAGACAGCGACCGTGGGAGGAAGCCATCGGCTATCGACGCGAGGCTCCCGGTGGGCAAGCTTTGAGCTCAAGCGACCACGGCGATACTTCGGGTGCGGGTCCAGCGACATAGCTGTGGTGGCTGGGTGGGTGCAGCCCGATGGCGCTTCGGGCGTGGCGGTGGCGCTGTCTAGCCTGACGGCGGTCGGGCCTCGAGGCGGCAGCCACCGTGTGCTTCTGGCGCCAAGGAGGCTCGTGTCGCCAAATTTACCTGAATCGAGGCGGTCATGGCAATGACCGACGATCGTGTGCTTCAGTCGACGAGCAATGGGACGACAGTACCTATATATTTTTTTCTTAATCGCTGATGAACAGTAACTGCAAGTATGATTGGGTGTTGATCTGATGTGAATGATCGCGGGTGAGGATGGGGAGAAAAATGATATAATAGATCGATAGTAAAAACCCCTAAATTTCCGAACTACTAAATTCAATTGCGATTCAATTGATCATGCCAATCTGTTACCTTGATTTGGCCGAGAGGAAATTCTGTAGTCTATCGCGTAGGATAGAGTCGCGTAGGACTTTTTCGGCAATCTGAGTAGGTGCCGGCGTGATGACGAGTTGATTGCAGAACAGATCGAGCGATCAATCGCCGGTAGTAGATCGTTCGTTGTAGTCGTCGATCCTCCTTCTTGTGGTAGAGATTTATGCTGATAACGTGTTGTAAAACGTAGTCGAGCACCCGCAATCAATCCTCGAATTCGTAGATGCAATCCAAGAGCAAAAACACAGAGGCACACAATATAGGTGGAAGTTTCTCTCTCGCTTTATTGATTCATCGTTTATAATGGGGAGAACCCCATATATAGCAGTATGAGAGATAGTTCGGATTCAACCACATAATGAAAAGATAGAGTCTAAACTGAATAAGGCTTAGAGTTCTTATCTCCTAAGAATTCCTAAGTTTTCGTTTCCTGCGTTCCAAATGGCACTGACTTATCACACGTGGCATTTGTACCCCTTTTGTCCATCTATTCAATTGGAAGCATTAGTATGGCGTGTAATATTAGATAGCATGGCGTGTCAAACCACGAAATTCCGGAGCCTGAGCAAACTTAACTTCTTAGTGGCTTAGAACGAAGTCTTGCCTAGAAAAGCTCTATTTTCATAGTGTTTATGATGGCAAAATTGTACTGCATCTTTATGGCTCGTCGCAGAGGACTTTGGCATTTGTCTGTCTTGCTCTATAGGTGGATCCGCCGATGATGCCATATAAGCTTCTATGATGAGGTGTCTTTATAGGTGCCTAACCTTGTAGGAACCTGCCAGACTTGAATGAAGCCTGACAGGCAAAATCAGAGTAGATAGCATTGCAAGTATAGATAGTTTGGTCTAACTGATACAAGAAGACCTCACTTACTCTGCACTCTCCAGCCAACTAACATTGTTGGCAGATCATCTTGGCCAATAACTTGGCAATTCAGTCCATGCCACAAAGTCCAAGCAACTGAACAGGGCAACCATGCCGCCCTGATTGCCCTCCAACATCAGATACCCTGCAAGGCTGCATTGCCACTTGGAATCCAGCCACGAACGCACATGAACCAACCCAATCCCAGCAACCAACAGCCAACAAAATTGTCCTGTCTCCGCCCCTCGCTCTTTCTCACACACGCGAAACCAAAGCACTGTAGCTGCTAGCACAACAGTAACAAGGCAGCAACCTTTCTGCCACCTTGTAGCCTGCCTTGTGGGCCCTTTCTCTCTCAACCTCTCTCTCTCTCTCTGCAGCTTTGGTAATACTCGTTCATTTCACTTCACTACACATTTTACATTGCGCGTGTGTTGATGGATAGGTCATGGATGTCTCTTAATTGAACGCATCTAACTCGCCCATCTATGCACAGGAGCGTTGCATAATGCATCGCACTGCGTCGCAAGCGGCTGGATTTAATGGCTGGCTGGCTGGCTGTCCAACGCCGGCCAACTATCCATCCATATCCGCATCTACACGGAAGCGAGCAGATCTTTAATTCTGTTGCGAAGCTAGCTGTATTGAGGTGTGCTGATATGCACGTCATATATGTTTCCCTTGTTGTAGGTCGCCCCGTGGCGGAATCAATGTCCGAGATCGCGTCTAGATGAGGGCTGTTAATTATTGCTGGGTTTTATTGGCCTATAGCACTACCTGCGATCCAGCATTTAAAAACATGGATTTTAAGGACAGTCTTAACTCTTCATCTCATCTGGTGTCTATAGAATTAATTACGTTGCCAACTAAACAAAAATCTGATGTGGCATAGGAATTAAGAAAGGGAGAGAAGAAAAAAAATAAAGAAACCGTGTCTTATGCAAGAAACTGGGTCGGTGCGAGTACCAAGACGCAAGAAACGAGCAAAATCGGGGTTGAACGTTTCTGCGCGCTTACCAAGCTGTGTTTGTGGTGCATACATTGGTTTATTGCTCTCTCTCTCTCCTCTAGACACTGTTCATGAAAACCATAGGTTGAGAAACTATGCATTGGTTTATTGTTTTCTCTCTCCTCTAAACACTGCTCTTAGAAACTATGGATTGGGACTGCCCTAATTAAACAAGGCCATACTTATGATCTATGCAACGAAAAATTATTAAGTCCCGTGTTCACGTATCACTATCACAGATGAGTTGCGGTAGCGAGGTTTTGTTACCTAAAATAGAACTGATTTTACTATTAGTATCGAGGAGCCGCGCTATCTTTTTCTACTGTATTCTTGATCGAACTATGTATATGACCAGAAATAAAACCACTATACATTGCATCTTCTATAAGCTCGTGTAAGGCTCAACTAAAAGTGAGTTTAAATGCGTCCTAGTTTCAATTTGTTCTATTTGTCGTTGAACAGAAAACAACGGAGGTATGAAATAAACCGGTTTTCTCCTATGTAAGCAACCAGGATCAACTTGTCAATCGGTTCACCAAAAATTTCTTGCGTATCTCTTAAGAAGTTTTAGTTTCGTATAAAATAAATGTATATATCTGTGACCTCTAATACATTGCATCCTCCTGAGATGAAGCCTTTCCTCTAGAAAAAATAAATGCACTCGACACACAGCTAGCAGCACACCCCCACAAAACCCCCCTCCTCTCGCTGCCACCCTCCTGCCACAAGATGTCGTCCTGTTCCTCGTCTTCACCACCACCACCCATCCCTCTCCTCCCTCTCATCTTCCTCCTCCTCCTCGCCACCACCTTTCTCGCTCCATCAACTCTTGCCCAACAAGTATCGCCCTTCTCTCTCTCTCTCTCTCTCTCTCGCGATGCCGTTGCCAGCTGTAACCTCTCTTGTTTGTATGTGTGTAGGCTGAAAGCGGCAGCGGCAGCGGCAGCAATGTGACGGCGGCAGCGGCGGAGGGGTGGACGTGGACGCCGAGGCTGAAGAAGACGTTATTGGACGGCGGTGCGGGGATGCTGCCGTGGCGGCGGCGGCTGGTGGGGCGTTTCCAGATATGCGCGGTGTGCACGTGCTGCGGGGGGCCGAGGGGCGTCTGCATCCCGGCGCCCTGCTGCTACGCCATCAACTGCAATATTCCCAATCGCCCCTTTGGCGTCTGCTCCTTCACCCCAAGAACTTGCAACTGCCTCAACTGCCACCTCTAGCGCAAGATGCAGAATTGCAGATGCAGATGCCGATGGTTTATAAATTAGAAGGCGTAATGCTGTTTTCTTTCTCCTTGGTTAAGAAATGCTGAGAAATTTATTTGGGATTGGATTGGATGGAGACATGGAGTCCATCAAATCATATCATATCATAGTATATTAGTAAGTACAAAGTACATTGGAGGTAGCTATAAGTAGTTTGGTGATGGATCGATGTTTTTGTTTTGTTTTTGGTTGATTGGTTAATCTGGTGCCCTTGAATTGTGGATATAATTAATTAGTATCTTGATTTGAGATAATTTAATTTTGTTGTGTTTTTGCGCATTGCTGTCTCTTGATGTAGTGCTGCTTTTAAATTTGCCAGTAGTAATTGATTAATATCGGGGATTTGCAACTTGGCAACATATCCTATGCACAGGGCTTCCCGTTTACACACCATGCACACCAACTAATAAAAGTAATGAAAATTTTTAAAAAAAATTGTAGATGTACTTCATAGATTTTTAAAGTTGTTAGAATTTTCTCTTTTTTTGTAACTTTCAATATACAATGAATTTGAACCTACAATTTTACAATTTTATACATAGGTAGAATAATCTATGAAGTACATTTATAATTTTTTCAGAATTTTTTATGACTTTTATTAGTTGGTGCGCACGGTGTGTATACAAGAAGGCCTCTATGCATAGGATATGTTACCTAGGTGTGGTTCTTATCAAGAATGTTGAGCAATTTGTGGATTTGAGTTCAGTACCGAAGGATAGTATTGGTGATTTGGTTTGGTGCTCATGAATTCTGGATAGGCAGTTGATGTTTCGTTTTTGCACGATTTGTTTGTATGTAGCACCAAAGTTTTGTTCCTATTCAGTGGTTTAATTTGATTGTTTAGGTACGTGCATTGGTGAGGCAGGGGAGAATATATTGTGCTGTACAGATGATAGTATGCACTTTTATTTTTAAGTAATGCCCATTTGCTTTTATCAGCAAAGTTAATGGGATATTCGGACTTCGACAGAGGGAGATATGGAAAATTTCTCAGATGGTTTAAGAAGCAATACAACTCAAATCATTTTCGCTAATGTTGTTGTTGTTATTATTATTATTATTATTATTTTGCCAAAGAAAATATTGTTAGATGCATGCAATGAAAATAGATAAAATGGTCCATTCCCTTACTACCTAAGTAGCTTCAGTCAACCTCAAAGAGTTAGACAAGGAGATGGCCAGTTTGGATTAAAGGATTGTCATAAAATTTGAAGGATCTGTCATATTTACCGCAAAGTTCTTGTGATATTCTGACGTTTTTATACAGTTCATAATCTGCTATTTCTAGTGAGATTATTTTCACTCTAAATTTCATATGAGAAGGTTTTGACTTTTCAGACCAAAGGCTTTTTAATGCTGACTTTCTTCTTGTTCTTTAATTCCCTTGGACACAACAACTGTCTGTCAGTCTCATCAATGCAAGTTAATGGTGTGGTTAGTCGATGTCGGTTCTGCACTGTTTTTCTTTTTCATCTCAACCACGTTTGTTTGTTGACGATCCGTAGCAATGTCGTGCAGACGTCAACAGGATTAAAGTTGAGGACAAATCGAATTACGGTAGGGGTGTTCACTTGGTGTATACATTATTTGTTGTCTTCTACAATGTTTGATCTGCAAGGAGAGAATCAGAGATGGTGGAGTTGGTGGTGTGCCGTAGCAATGATCCTTGAGCTGGCTTGCCATTTTTTGTCAGGGTGATCTCTTCAACCATGCTTACATTTGTGAATTTATCGTTTAACTAGCCCTCTATATCATGTTTTTGCAAATTTAACGCCTCATTCTTACACATAAATTAGCAAATTTGGCCCCCTCCCACAACCCAAAAAATAATACATGTCCTTGCCACGCCCAAGGAACACAGAAGGTCACTAGCTCCCTAGGAGCTCAGCCGACCGTGGGATGTCCGGCCGACCGTGGGAGTAGGACATGACCCAATGTAGTAGGGCTCCTTCCGCACTACCTGACGGCGGTAGCACCTCCTCCTGCATGGTGCCATGTGGGTGCCATAGCTCCTCAAGTGCTCCTTGGGCACCATAGTGCCTCCTCCCATGGTCCATCGCCGTACCGTGGTGCTGGTAGTCTTACGTGCTCCGATGCGCACCATGGATAGGTGTTGCTTGTCATGTCTTTCACGGTGGGGAGGGAGTCAAATTGATAAATATGAACATGAAAGTCTAGATTTGCAAAACAAAAACAAGCGACAAGGAGCTTGATAACCGATAATTTCTCCATTTCTAGCCTGTCCCAGGATGAATTCGTAAACTGTTTCAATTGATCTAAGTAGCTAAAACTAGATCCAATACCATTGTCTAAGAGGATCGCAATCCATCTCCAATGTTATGGTATTTTCCCTCGTTGAATTGAAACTCTCTCAGAAGATGCAACATGTTTACCCAAAAAAAATAGAGGTAGAACTTAAGTCTGGACCATCCGATTCCATTGAATGGTCCAAACGGAGCGTCCGAAATGCATGTTTGATGTTGACATATATTTAAAAAAGATACTAAATTAATCATTGAAAGATGATCCTGACCATCATTTTTTTTTAATCTCGAGGGCACGAGACAGTAAAAAGGAGCATCGGAATGACATGTACCGTGGACTTTACGCGTATCAGCATTCTCTTCTAGCCAGGTCCAAAATTTCATTGGGATTTTGAAAATCTCGAGTCGAAATTTGGGATTTCGGCTGGAAACAAGATTTCAAATCTTAATGAGATTAAAAAAATTAAAAACTAAAAATGCTGCAGTAATTTTAGAAAATTTCGATGAAATCTCATTAAATTCCGGCGTTTTGGACCCGTTTGCATACTTTTTAGACCAGATTTCGCACCAATTTTTTTTATAGAATTGTAATACCTTTTATGAGAAATACATGTAAAAAGTTTGCAAACAAAATATATATATAAATTATGTAACTGTAAACCCTAAACTTTAATTTGGATTTCGACTTTAAATGATGTATTTCGACCTAATCTCTAACTTAGATTTTGGCCTAAACCCTAACTTGGATTTTGGTCTAAATCCTAACTTGTGAATTTTATGTGCAAATATTTAGTATTTTGCATTCAAATACATAGAAAATGTACATGAATGCTTGCATGATTTTATCATATCTTTTTCTCAATTTCACATAGGGTTGAAAATTACCTAATTTTTGGCCAATTTTGCAAAAAATTCACTGATTTCGACCGAAATTTAGGTTTTTCTGGTTTCAAATTTATTGGATTTCAAATTTAATTCTTAAATTTCATCTAAATTTTGGCTAAAATTCTAAAATCTCATCAAAATTTTAGACTTCGGTCACCTCCAAAACATGGTCCGAGCTCTGAGCCATGGCATTTTGGGTCAACAACGTCATATCCATTTTTCTTCCCATCTAACGCGGTTATCCTTGCTGTAGCATCCTACATGGTAAGGTAGAGATCCAAGTCTCCCATGCCACATGGCTAGCTGTCACGGTCGTAGGACTCCACATTGGAGACCATTTGTCCTGACGTGAAGATCTGTACCACATGTCCGGAGGAAAGGTCTTTAATTAATTATTAATTAACCTTGTTGTGTGTTGTAGAAATGTGTCTCCTTGTTCATGTCTTTATATATCCATGTCGAGCAAAGATAATGTTGACAGAAATGTACCTTCTCCAGCGAAGATAATGTGCCCAGAATAAGTTAACCTGTTATGGCTAGTGTAATCTGCTGTAGTAAATTTGGTATTAGCAATTTTCTCATTACGTTAATTCTAAACTTAATAAATAACCACAGAATGTATTTGCCATATGAAATACCTAGAGATAGAAGCATGATATTAATAGATATCAAGGCACGATGACAGCTCACGTAATTCAAGTATTTAGGCATGGCAAATGACAATGAATAATAGCATACGACTAGCAACACAGCTCAAGATGATGAATTATTTGCTCTCTAATATCGGGCTGCCTGAATTAACAGGCCTTCTCACCACTAGGGGCTGGATTATATATAAACTAATTGTGATAATCATTCTAAATAGTCTATCCAATTTCAGATTTAAAACTTGCCAAATTAATATGAACCGGTATCAATTGATTACTTTAATAGTTCATATATATATGTATATATGTTTACTGATCACTACCACAAAATAGCACATAGGTGACGCCTTATTTGTGACGGTTCTTTTGGAACCGTCACAAATACACTTATCTGTGGCGGTTCTAAAGTTTAAAATGGTGGGAAGACTATTTGTGGCGGTTTTTGTTTTCAACCGTCACAAATAAGTGATTATTTGTGGCGGTTTTTCTTTGGAACCGTCACAAATAATGTCGGGACTATTTGTGACGGTTTTTGGCTGGAACCATCACAGATAATCCATTATCAGTGGCGGTTCTAGCCAAGAACCGTCAGTAATAATCACATTATTAGTGGCGGTTCTTGGCTAGAACCTCAGTGACGGTTCTAGCCAAGAACCGCCACTGATAATGTTATCAGTGGCGGTTTTAATTTGAAACCGCCACAAATAATAAAAAATAGAAAAATTTAAATATTGCTAATTACCTCTCCTGTCTTCTAATTTGAAAGAATTGAAATTAAATAATATTACATTTAAAATAATTGAAACTAATATTTCATTTGCAATAATTGAAAAGAACGGCAAAAGCAGATTCAAAACTTTGAGGCCGTTTTGAGGCCCTAAACGATGTTTTTTGGAATTCGTCATGCAAGACGACTCAAGCACAAACCATCGACATCCGACCATCGATTTTGGCGCACTTTTCGTTATCTTTCAAGCGAGCCAAAGAACACCCCGATCGAGTTCTGAGTCAAAAGTTATGACCATTTTAACAAAAGTGCTGGATTTCTTATTTGCAAACTAGAATCGGAGCCCAAAAAATATAATCGGAGAGCTTATCGTCGATGATTAGGAAAGCTCAAGAACACCAAAATCGAAGGTGCGAGTCAAAAGTTATGATGTTTTTACAAGTTACGTGAATAGTACTAGCACATTATATTACAAGCATCATTAATAGTCAAAAGTATGAAAAATAAATTTGGAAGTTTTAAATTTTACTAATTACCTCTATAGTTTGCTAATTTGAAATAATTGAAAATCAGTGTTTGGGTTCTTCACAGGGTTAAGAGGAGGAGGGACACATTATATATCAGATGTTATCATACCACCACTAGAGTAATGGATCTCATAAGAACTCTGAAGTTAAGCGTGCTTGATGGAGAGTAGTAATAGGATGGGTGACCTCCTGGGAAATGAAATCCGAATACAATTAGAATTCTCAAATTGAGTGTTCTTAGTCAAGAGGAGTATTAGGATGGTATTAGGATGGGTGACCTCTTAGAAGCCCCTTTAAATTAGTGTTTTTAAACCGCGATTAGCAAAAAACACTAATGATAACGATATCGATGGCGGTTCTTGGCTAGAACCGTCATCGATATATTATCGATGGCGGTTCTAGCCAAGAACCGCTCACTAATAATGTGATTATTAGTGGTCGTTCTTGGCTAGAACCGCCATCGATATATTATCGATGACGTTCTAGCCAAGAACCGCCATCGATAACGATATCGCGATTTGCCTGAATCGCCATCGATAATCTTCGATTATCGGTGGCACTATATCGATGACGGTTCGAAAACCGCTACTAATAGCATTTACGAACCGTCAGCGATGTGCTTTTTTCTAGTAGTGGATTAAATAATATCACTTTTGCAACAAAACAAGTATTGACAGGAACAGTAGGCAATTGTTATAGAACTAAACTTAGATCATGTGAAATGAATTGTACTGAATAAGTAGATTAACTAGATAAGATTCATCATTTATGTCTAAGCAGTAAACTGACTACTTGTCACAAATTGTCTCATAAATCCCAATCCTCACAGAACAATAGCCACCTGGAGATGCAAGGTCTCCAAGACAAATAAATGTCTATCCCCTTTGCACAATATAAACCAAAATGATAGAAAATCAAATATGCCTCTGGAGTATACACACCATAGGTGTCTGCAAAATAGGCCTACGAGGCCCAACTAAACAAGACTGGGCCGAGCCGACAGCAGAGAAACAGAAGCTACCAGGGGTGCGCTAAAACGTGCGAAATAAGGAAGTCTTGAAGATAGCAACCGATCCGGATTAGGTAGGATACGATTGTAATCTAAGCCGTTACCAAATGGATAGGTGCAGGAGATATAATCCCTATTTTGTATCTGACCAGGACTTTCTTTTGTAAACGCCCTCCTCTGCTATATAAAGGGAGGGACGGGGGAACATGGATAGACAATCTCATCAGCAAATTAACTAGCCATATATAATTTCAGAGCACAGGACTAGGGTATTATCTCCTCCGCGAGAGCCCGAACCTGTATAATTCTCGTGTCTTGTGTTACCATCGAGTTTGGATCTAGTGCCTAGCCCCGTTTTCATTATTGCCGATAATAAACGTCGATAGTTGGCATGCCAGGTAGGGGCTGCGTTAAGATCAATCTCAGCAGGCTCGATGGCAATCCTCAGCGAGGTCATGCCCACCTTCGCTCCCGCCCAGGCGTTCCATTTCGAAAGCCTGGACTTCATCGCCAACGATCTTAGCAAGCTTATCCTTTCGGATTCGGATCAGATCCAATCTGGAAGCAATTTTGTCGCTCTCCTAGCCGGGTAGCCACTCGGATCAGGGACAGGCGTGGCCATCTGTTCCCAGACAGTAAGTCAGGAGTCTGTTTCCCGTTCTAGGCGAGGACCGGTCAAGGACGAGCCCCGAGTGGTGAGGAGCACCAGAAAACCACTTGGATCTAAAGGTCAGCCCAACCTGTCTTATTGTTCTTCTTATTTAGAGAGCAGGGCAGAAAGTTCTCAAGGCTTTCATGGCATCTTCGTGATCGAAGACCCACGGACTGAGTCCCAGCAGCAGAAAGACGTCGTGGACGCCGCGGAGGCAGAGCACCTTCGTCGTGAGGCACAAGAAACCCGCGCAAAGTCTCTGCCAGTCACACTTACCCCTTCGGCTCAAACCTAGCTCACAGGACTTCCAGTGAATTCTATAGATTCCTGAGGAGATCTTTGTGAGCAGTTCATCACCAACTTTCAGGACACCTATGAAAGACCCGGGACTTAGTGGGACCTGTACTAGCTTCATCAGAGAAGGAGTGAAACTCTCTGGGAGTTTATCCGGCGCTTCATGCAGAAGAAGAATACGATCAGGGATATCTCGGAAGCTGCGGTCATTGCGGCGTTCCAGAAGGGCGTCAACGATCCCGACCTGATTAAGAAGATGTCCCGGAAGCCACCGACTACGGTAAGGGAGATGTTTGAATTGGCAGACCGCTACGCAACAGCCTCGGATGCTTTGGCCGAACGTCAAGATGATCGCCCATGGCATAAAGACAAGAAGGATCACGCCGAGTCCTCCAGGCAGTGGGATAAGAAGCGAAAGCCCGAAGAACTGGTGGCGGTGGCCGAGCGAGGCCGACATCGCGCGCCACGAATAGACGATTATGACACAGTAATGGATGCAACCTGTCCTTTCCATCCCAAGGGGAAACATGCTGCGAAGAATTGCTTCACTCTGAGAAGGTTTGCCAAGGAGTCCAACAAGCGGCCGGCCAAGGATGAAGGAAAAGACAAAGCAAAGAAAAAGTAAGATCCCCCTGAAGATGACGAGGGCGAGTACAAGAAAACGAAACGCGAGCTGATCAACTACATATTCGGGGGCTCGGCTGCTTATGAGTCCAAACGAAAGCAAAAGCTTACCGCTCGGGACATCAATGCGGTTATGCCGGCAACTCCCCAATACCTCAGATGGCCTGAGGTCTCGATCACCTTTGACCGCTCGGATCATGCAGATCACATCCCATATCCAGGTAGAGATATCCTCTTGTTTTGAAACCTGTGATTCGCAGCGTTAAACTCAAGAGGGTGCTGGTTGACGGAGGGAGCGGACTTAACGTCCATTTCTCCAAAACCTTCGACAACATGAAGATTCCTCGCTCAGAGCTAAAGCGGGGCTCATCACTGTTTCACGGAGTAATCCCTGGGACCTCTTCGGTTCCACTCGGGCAAATCACCTTGCCTGTCACGTTCGGGACCAGAGAAAATTATCGGACGGAATATCTCAACTTTGAGGTGGCAGATTTCGAGACGGCATACCATGCCATCTTGGGAAGGCCGAGCCTAGCTATGTTCATGGTCGTGCCCCATTACACTTACCTCGTCCTGAAGATGCCCAGGCCGAAGAGAATTATCTCCGTCCGCGGCGATGTCAAGCAGTCTTTTGCGTGCGATAGAGAGAGCTGCGAGATGGTCGAGATGCAAGAAGTGGCAGCCGATAGGGAAAAGATCCAACAGGTGGCTACACATCAGCAAGATTAAGGAGAAGTCCCAGCTAAGAAGCAAGCCAAGACAAGCATGAAACCTGACGAGGGGACTAAGAAGGTAATCCTCGACCCGTCCAACTCGGCTCAGACGGCTCTGATCGAGACTGGACTCAGGCCCAAATAGGAAGACATGCTCGTCACCTTTCTTCGGGCCAACCGGGACATTTTGCATGGAAACCTTCCGACATGCCCGGTGTCCCTAAGGAGGTGATCGAGCACTCTCTCAATGTGGACGAGAAGGCAAAGCCCATCAGAGGCCCTCACGATTCGCCAGGGATCGTCGAGAATATCGAGGAAGAAATCACTAAGCTTTTAGCCGCAAGCTTTATAAAAGAAGTGTATCATCCCGATGGTTACGAACTTCGATTCTTGTTACAAAAAGAATAAAAGCTGGCGTATGTGTGTTGATTATACCGATCTTAACAAAGCATGCCCGAAAGATCCATTTGGGCTGCCTCGCATCGACCAGGTGGTAGATTCAACCGCAGGCCGCGAGCTCTTAAGTTTTCTGGATGCCTACTCTGGGTATCACCAGATCAGGCTGAAAGAAAAAGACTGTATCAAAACTTTGTTCATAACTTCGTTTGGAGCATTTTGCTATGTTACAATGCCGTTCGGTTTGAAAAATGCAGGTGCAACCTATCAGCGCGCAATACAGCGTGTTTTCACGCTCCAATCAAACGCAACATGGAAGCATATGTCGATGATGTCGTCATCAAATCTCGTGCGAAGGAGGACCTCATATCCGACTTAGCTGAGACATTTGAAAGCCTAAGGGCCTACAAGATGAAGTTCAACCCTGAAAAATGTGTCTTTGGAGTCCCCTCAGGAAAACTGCTCAGATTCATTGTGTCGCAGCGAGTCACCAAAGAAAACCCGGAGAAGATCAATGCTATTCTGAAGATGAAGCCTCCGACTAGCTAGAAAGACATCCAGAAGCTCACAGGTTGCATGGTGGCACTCGGTAGGTTCATTTCCCGCCTAGGTTCGCGGGGAATGCCTTTTTTTCAAACTTCAAGAAAGCAGGGGCAATTTTCGTTGATTGCCAAGCCTGACAAGCTTCGAGGAACTCAAGGCATTCTTGTCCTCGCCACCGTCTTGGTCTCGCCAATTCTGAAGAACCCTTTTGCTCTACATTGCTGCAACGACTCATGTAGTCGGTACTGCATCGTCGTAAGCGGGGAGGAAGCGAGGCACCTCGGAAGATTCAATGACGATTTACTTCATCGGTGAGGTGCTAGGAGAATCAAGGTGCGGTATCCGCAGATCTGGCTGCTTGTATGCCGTATTGCTTACTTCTCGTAAACTCAAGCATTACTTTTAAGAGCATTCGATTTCGGTGGTCACCTCCTTTCCGATTGGGGATATACTTCACAATCGGGAAGCCACCGGGAGAATTGCAAAATGGGCGGTCGAGCTTGGAGCTTTTGAAATCTCCTTCAGGTCGCGAACAGTAGTAAAATCTGAAGTACTCGCCGACTTCGCCGCCGAGTGGGTGAAATTGCAGACCCCCACGACTTCTGAAGAGCTTGACTATTGGATAATGTATTTTGATGGTTCCCTCATGCTTAGCGGCGCGGGGGCTGGCGTGGTGCTTATCTCTCCAACAGGTGAGCGCCTAAAGTATGTCCTTCAGCTTCATTTCCCAGCGTCAAACAACACCGCCGAGTACGAGGCTCTCATCCACGGACTACGTATCATGATATCCCTCGGTGTTCGACGGCTAACAATCCGCGAAGACTCCATGTTAGTAATTAACCAAGTGCAAAAAGACTGGTCGTGCGTCGGAGACAACATGGCTGCATATTGCCAAGAAGTGCGGAAACTCGAAGATAAGTTCGACGGGCTAGAGCTCATCCACGTACTCCGCCGTAACAACGGCAATGGACGAGCTACATAAGGCTAGGCTCGGTCGAACCTTGATCTGCAGTGGAGTATTTGTCGAAGAACTCCACAAGCCTTCAATAAGCCGACAGCAAGAGCCAGACAAATCAAAAGAAACACGGGCCGAGGAGGAAGTTTTAGTCATCAACCCTGACTGGGCAGCTCCATTCCTAAACTATTTGTTAAAAGATGAGCTCCCCGAAGACCGCGTAAAGGCAGAGCGTGTAGAACGTCGATGCAAAAGCTACGTGGTAGTCGGTGAAGAACTCTTCCGAAAGAGTGCTTTCAGAGTCCTGAGGCGCTGCATATCGGAGCAAGAAGGGAAGAACCTCCTCAGAGAAATCCACTCGGGAATTTGCGGGCATCATGTAGCATCAAGTACCCTGGTGGGCAAAGCTTATCGTCAAGGCTTCTTCTGGTCGATTGCCGTGTCCGACGTAGAGGATATTGTTCGAACCTGTGAAGGTTGTCAATTCTTCGCTCGTCAAATACACGTGCCAGCGCAGGAGTTGCAAACCATTCCGATCACCTGGCCATTTGCAGTCTGGGGGCTCGACATGGTCGGACCCCTGAAGAAGGCCTAAGGTGGCACTCATCTCTTCATCACTATTGATAAATTCACCAAGTGGATTGAGGCAAAGCTCGTCGCCACGATCACGGTGGCCAAGGCTAAGGAATTTTTCCAAGAAATCGTGGTAAGATTCGGCGTACCAAACAGGATCATCACAGATAATGGAACTCAATTCCGCGGTGAAGAATTTCAAGACTGGTGCGATGAATTCGGCATCAAGATTTATTTCGCTTCCGTGGCTCACCCAAGGAGCAATGGCCAAGTGGAGCGGGCGAACGGCATGGTGCTACAAGGGCTAAAAGCAAGGATTTTTTATCGTCTCAAGCCTTATGCTACACGATGGGTAAAAGAATTGCCTTCAGTACTATGGGGGCTGAGAACTACTCCTAGCAGAGCTACCGGGCAGTCACCTTTTTTCCTAGTATACGGCTCAGAAGCGGCCTTACCTACCGAGTTGATGTTCGAATCCCCGCAGGTTCGGAGCTACAAAGAGGCCGAGTCGGAGGAGAACCGGATAGAAGACATCGACCGACTGGAGAAAGCCAGGGAAATTGCAACGATCCAGTTGGCCAAGTACCTACAAGGCCTACGCCGCTACCATGATCGGAACGTTCGGGGCCGTGCTTTCTCCAAAGGAGATCTGGTCCTAATGAAGAATAAAAAAAGCGAGCACAAGCTCTCTCCAAGCTGGGAAGGTCCCTACATCGTCGACGAGGTGACACGCCTGGGGGCTTACAGACTCAAGCAGGAAGATGGCGTTGTCATCGGCAACTCATGGAACATAGAGCAGCTACGTCGTTTTACTCTTAAAATATTATACATTAGTTATGCCGTTCATGAATAAAACTTTTTTTCTTAACTTGCTACTCAATTGATGCTCAATTAAGCAGTAAGTCGGGGGCTACACCTAATAGTGTTGCGTATGCGCAACCCTTCTTATGAGTCATTTTTTATCTTCGTTCCCTGTTGATCGCGAATGAGCTCGAGTGCGTTAAAATCCAAATCGTGAAACTCTGACCCCACAAACGACGAATTCTAGTCTCTCAAAAAGCGCGTGCCTGGGAAAAATGGCCATGAGCCAACTTCCGACACCCGGGGGCTAGAGCAATTGGGCAAAGCGCTTAAATGAAAACGGAAAAGAAACCACTCGAGCAAAACTTTAAAATCAACAAGGAAAGATTAAGCAAACATCAAGATTTCATTAGGCGCACTCGGGTACGGATACATCAATGCATTACACAAGAAGCGAGCAGGAGCCTAAAACCTAAGCGCGGCGTGCACGACCTACTACCTCGAGAAGAGCGTCCCTCGCAGACAAGCCGGGGCGGCCGATCGATCGTCTTGACGGCGGCAAGGTCATAAGGCGGCTTCTTCTTCCGCAAGCTTGTCTAGCGAGGTTATGTCGCCTAGAGCTCGGCGGAAAGGCTTCCATCATCATAGCACGGAGGAGCCTCATCTTCAAAATCAAAGATCATCCCCTCCGCCGAGGGAGGGAGATGGAGGAGCCTCATCACCAGACGAAGAAGATTGGGACGAAGAAGCCATTGAAGGTTCAAAAGAGAACGTTAAAGGCTACTGAGAAGTGTTTAGAGACGGGTGATCGCTCAAGTAGCGGTGACACTCTTATACACCCAAAGTGTGGAAATCAAATGGTCTTGAGTAAATGCTAGCGCAGGAAGCCGAAGCGGCTCCGAAAGATGTGCTGGTACCAGAACTCGAAACGACCGAGAAGACGTATGGACGCAGGACATCAAACCAGACGTAGCGCATGTAAGCATTAAATCAAAAGAGACTCGCAGGACATAATGAAGCAATTAAAAGCAAAACACGGCTCAAGTGACCAAGCATTTTTTTCCAAGGAGCTAAAGAATAATCACAGGTCAAGTCTTAGAATACAACATTCACAAAGGACCCAACTCCAAGTTTTTGACTAAGGCGGAGGCGGTATCCCTAACCTCGTCAATTAGGGCAAGGGCTTGATCATCATCGACGGTGCAGGCAAAACCCTCCTTGACAGCTTCAAGCTCCACCCATGGATACAAGGACTTCATGATGGGCAGTGCTTGGCAGGTGTTCGTGGTCGCCGTCTCCTTCAGGTGTGCTACCAGTTTCATGGGACCCTCTTCCAGCCGCTGGATCGTGGCATCCGCATCATGGGGAATATCACTGGGCCTAGCTTCGTCAGGACTCAGAATCCGCAGCATTCTTTTGAAACCTTCTTGGAGCTTACAAACTCGCACCTCAGTGAATTTGATCTGTTCATCAAGGACGCGATACTGAGCCTGTGAATTGGCCCGGTATTCTGCAAAACTAGTCGGGTTAGCCCAAAGACGCTAAGAAGCACAAACAGGGACAAAGGACGAGTCGGGAGCAAACCTTCCAGCTCTATTTCCATCTTGTTCGTCTTGGTTTTGGCATCCTTCTCGGACTTCTTCAGCTCTTCGATCTGCTCCTCGGTGATCTCGAGTTTTCCTTGAAGATCTGCAACAACAAAGACCGAAGTCAAGGTAGGAAGAATGAGTTAGGGAGCAGAAGACTCAAAAGGTGATCCAAGACAGTCGGACAAAGGGGTTACCGCTAAGGGAGCTCGTCAGGCTCAGCTTTTTCACCTCGAAGGCTAGAACCTGGGCCCGAAGCCTCTCCAACTCCTCTCGGTTCTCGACCCGGGCCCTGCCGAGTTTCTCCTGCAGCTCGACGCGGACCCGCTAGACCTCGGCCTCATAGTCCTTCCTCATCTTAGTCTTTGGGGAGTATCTCCCGAAGAAGGGCGTTCCTTTCCTTGGCACGCTATGCCAGACGTTGAAGGCAGCAAAACGAACAATAAAGCTACATCAGGCATCAAAGACAAAAAGAAGAGGACTTCTAAAACAACTTGACACAAGCAACTTACCTGAGCAAATCGAGAACAACCGTAGGCATGGTCACAGAATTTATCCCACTCCTTATCTTCGTCTTCGTCATCATAAGATACCCCCTCACCATATTTGTCGAAGAATTCAACCCGCACCGGAGACTTCGAGCGAGGAGGCCGAGGGAGTTCTTCCGGCGGAGACGAAGGGCGAGGAGGCCGAGGGAGTTCTTCCGGCGGAGGCGAAGGGCGAGCGGCAGGTTTAAAAGGCACCTTTTGGCCAGCCATTGAGAGGAGTCTGCGGTAGGGTCGTTTTGATTCGAGCCAACCTCGGTGTTACAGGCCCGAAGGCGGTCGGAGAGTTGTTGCCACTGCTCGGAATCACTTGAGGCGATGGGCGCGACATCAGCCGCCACCTTGGTCCCTAGCTGGCTTGAGGCATCTTCAACAATAGCCCCTAGGGCTCCTGGCATGGCGCATCCACAGGCACCTCATCAACAGGCTTTCTGGAAAAAGAAGCAGTCAGGGCACAACCCGAAAAAATAAAAAGAGCTAACAAAGAAACCAACCTGCTGGATCTCGTTATTTTTATCCCCGAACCCTTCCGAGCAGAAGGTCCGTCGGCGAAAGAACCGATCTGGCGCCCGTCACGGGGACAACGGAGTCTCGATCGGGTGTGAGGGTGGAAACACGTCGTCGGCCGAGTGCCGAGTTAGAAACTCGAGGCTTTTGGGTCCTGGTAGCTTGAAAGACGAGGAAGTCAGCCGAGGAGCGCGTCTGATTGCCGGGTCCTAAACCTTCGGGCCTCCAGTCGGGCGCACGTTAGCTGCCGACTGCTTCCTCTTTTCCTTGGATATGTGGACGGCTGGGCGTTCACCCTTTCTAAGGGTCTCGGCTTGGCCGTCTTGTCCTTTGCTTTTCGAGCCGAGGGTGAGCGCTAGCGTAGCTTCCGTTTGGCGCCTTTATGCTGAGGAAATTCAAGCAGCGGCGCATCAGAGAAGAAGGCATCGCGACCCTGCAAGCGCAGGTGCCGAACGCATGTTTAAATACAGCTACTCGAGAGCCAGAAAAACTAATTGTGCAAGACAAGACAACATCTTACTGGAGGCGGAGGATTTGACTTGTTGAAGGGCTTCGGGCACCCAGTGTTGGCGATTTGGACGCCTTGGACGAAGAAATCGCCCAAGCGTTTAAGAAGAGAGTCCCTGGGAATTAGCTCAGGGGTTTCCCGGGTGGTGTCGCGCTCTCCTTCATAGTCATACCCCGGATGGTCTCGCTCCTTGAGGGGTTGCACCTAACGAAGGCCAAAATTGAGGACGATCGCAACTCCAGTTAGACCGCCTTCCTTCAATTTAGCGATCATCCCCATGAGCTCCTCCACCTGGTCTGTCGCGCCATCCGAAGGGAGCGAAGTCCAGTCCAGTGAAGGCTTAGGCGGGACTCTGGAAAAACAAGGAAGAGAAGGTTTGGGATTGGCACAGTAAAATCATTCTTGGTGCCAGCCCTTGTTCGAGGTTTTGAAGGGAATAGCAAAATAGGCCTTCTTCAAACCATCCCTCAGCTGGAATCCGGTGCCTCCAACCGCTTTGGGGGAATTCTTGTTGGGGAAGGGCTTGAGAAGGAAGAGATGATGAAAAAGATCAAAATGCGGGTGAATGCCAAGGAAGGCCTCGCAGAGGTGAACAAAGATAGCGATTTGAAGAATATAATTGGGATTGAGATGGGTCAATTCAATTTCATAAAAATGAAGAAGACCACGAAGAAAAGCGCAGGCGGGAAGGCCAAATTCACGCTGAAAAAAGGACTAAAAAACGACCACTTCTTCAATGCGGGGCGTGGAGCAAGACTCACTCGCCGTAGGTCGAGCGGAGAGCATCACCAATGGGGGGCAAATGCCGACGGAGACCAATTCCTCCAATCGCTTCTCCGTCGTCACAAAAGTGGCACAATCCTTAGCCAAGGCGGATGAAGGAGTGTCTTTGGGGGAAGGAGAAGACATTTTTTGGGCGAAAGAACTTGCGATTGCGTCGGATTGGGATGGCGAGAGATGCTAACCCTAGCGGCGGAGATCGCACGAGAAGCGCCGAAAATAAGAAGACGAAAGGGCGAATGAGAATAGTACGCAGAAAGCCGTTTCATTCGCACCTGGTCTCATATTTATAGGGAGTGATTCTAACTTTCGCCTTGAGCGGGAAAACACTTCGCCTTCCGCATATCTTGGAGTTGCCCTAGGGCGCGCCTCAAGATGGGCCTGTGGCCATGTGCAGTGAATCATTGTACACAGACACAATTGGGCCGGATTTGATTTGGGATACGGTATGCCCCATGATGGGCCAAAAGCCAATGACTGCGTCAGACAGGATTTGGATACCTTCCAAATTAAAACATCCTCTTATGATATGCCTCATGTCAGGTCGCATGTTGGATACCGTCCAAAACTGGATCAGATATCATAAAGATGGTTCAGAATAGATATTCCAGAGGTATGCCTCATGATAGGTCATTAGCCGTATGTTGCAAAGGGCAGATACGGGTACCGCTTGGATAAATCATGGTATGCCTCATGACAGGCCAAGAGCTGTGCGCCCTGGCACACAGGTACCACTCGGCTAAAAGCCAATGTAAATGGAGATGTACTCTATGACAAGGTGTGTGCTGGCTCAATAAATTGGGTCGGAACCACTCGGAATGCTTGCACGTGGAGCTCTATCGAGTCCTTCACGACCTCCTTGCCTACAATGAAGCACTCGGCTGGATGGAAAACCAGTCGGGAAATCTTGATAATAAGAAGGCAATCCGATCGCAAAGCACTCGGGGGCTATTGTGGAGTATACACACCATGGGTGTCTGCAGGACAGGCCTGCGAGGCCCAACTAAACAAGACTGGGCCGGGCCGGCAGCAGAGAAAAAGAAGCTACCAGGGGTGCGCTAAAACGTGCGAAATAAGGAAGCCTTGAAGATAGCAACCGATCCGGATTAGGTAGGATACGATTGTAATCTAAGCCGTTACCAAACGGATAGGTGCGGGAGATATAATCCCCATTTTGTATCCGACCAGGACTCTCTTTTGTAACCGCCCTCCTCTGCTATATAAAGGGAGGGACGAGGGAACATAGACAGACAATCTCATCAGCAAATTAGCTAGCCACATATAATTCCAGAGCATAGGACTAGAGTATTATCTTCTCCGCGAGAGCCCGAACCTGTATAATTCCCATGTCTTGTGTTACCATCGAGTTTAGATCTAGCGCCTAGCCCCGTTTTCATTATTGCCAATAATAAACATCGACAATGCTCATAGAGCACTGACTTATAGTCAGAGTAACAGGCAAGGCTCTTGAAAGATGATGTCCTAGGAAACAATATTGCAGCTAAACTGCCACAGAATCATTGGTGAAGCTTTTGGAGGTATAATGCTGCAAACCATCGAGTTAGGCAATTCATCAAGTAATCCTAAGATGCAACCAAACCAGCATGGATCTATAGAATCTGCCTCTTGGCTAGGAATAGACCACGTTGACTAAAAATAGCAAGCCACAAATGATTTGCTCCACAGAAAAGGCAACAAGTCATTGAGTACCAAATGCACCAAACAACCAAATCAATCACAAATACAAGCACAGTGAGCACAAAGATTCAACAACCAAGAGCACCAAGAGTTATTACAGTCCATGGAGTGCCTCAAATCGTTGGCCATCATCACCATATGTGTGCTAATCTTCACCTAAGCGTAGAATAGTAATTCTATGCGTTGGTCAAACGAGTGTGTCCAAGTCACCCCACATACATCCACTTCATGTGTTGACTAAGCCAATGAGGTAATGGCCTACCCCACATACATCCACAGGGTGAATGAGGACTAATCAGGGACAAAGACCACACAAGGGAGTTGGGTAGCTAAGGACCTCACCGAAGCACCACTGGAGAAGAAACCAGAGGTGGATTATAAATTAGAAAAAAGGGGAAATCACATTGTCCTTCTCTCCACCAAGGAGGAACACGAACTTGGGCTTGAAAGGAGCTCAGGAGGAGGAGCAGAAGGAGCAACGACCGCAGGAGGGGCCACTAGATGCCTTAGCATGTGACGAAGCCACATCCCCATGACGTGGTCACCACTGCTACTCTTCCCTCTCCCTTGGACTCACTTACCTATGACTAGGTCACCAAATAATACTTTAGCCCCTTCGACTAGGCCGGCTGGGTGGCTTGGTGAGATAGGCCTTGTCAACCTATATATATATATATCTATGTGTTGTATGTACATATATATATATGTATATGTATATGTATATATATGCTAATCTTCACCTGAGCGTAGAATAGTTATTCTATGTGTCGATCAGATGAGCGCATCGAAATCACCCCACATATGTCCACTTAATGTGTTGATTAAGCCAATAAGGTAATGGTAACCAACTAATAAATACGGTTTCTTATTTGTAATAGAATCTTTTTTCTTTGATTTAGCCATAACTTTTTATTAACGGCTCTAATTCATGAACTGTTTTCACTAGCAGCTTATTGACGATAAGAGGAATAGAGTAATACAAATCTTGCCAATAAATGCCAGATGAATGAGATTTTACTACCAAATGCATTCTAATTTGCTAGGTGTATTGTTATATTTTACTGCTGCATAGGCTCCATAGATCAAGTTCACAAACATAGTGCATGGTCCATGATAGACACGGTGCTCGGCTTTAACTCATTGACATGTGGACCCCGTATGTCATAGACATGACTCATGATAGACCTATTCAATTTACATCTAATATGGACTTTGGCCTATGTGGTATTCGTTCGTGCTGATGTGCACACACATGGCTCTGACACGGTGATCTCATTAGCATCCTCATTAGAGAAAACAGAGGCAACATTGGTGAACAGTGCCGCAACTCTAATGAATGGCAAACTAGCAAACGGCAACATGGTTAAGCCTTTGGATTAGTGCAAAATAACATGGATGAGAGAGCAAACTCGACACACACCAACATAGGGACCAATGGTGACAGTCGGTAATGATATGGTGATGGAACCACACTGAAGAACTCTGAGAAACCTCGAAGCTTCACCGATAACTCCTTTGGACCACCGGTCATAACACTAGCACAAGCTCATCAAGGCAAAGAAGATGATGTGGATGTCATGGCCAATGGTGACCTTTGGTGATAATGGTGACCATAAAAGCTGAAGCATTGAGGTGGCGAATAGGAGGGGGTGAATGGTCACAAACAAATTTTTTCCACAAAATATTCTAGCTAAAACCTCGAAAAGATCGCGCAAAAGGAATCGTGAAAGACTCGAACAACTTGACAACTATGTGTACCCCTAACTTGCATGGATGAGAATCATGGAATATGTGGGGATTTTTGAGTCACAATCCTGGTTGTTAAGTATTGAAAACAAAAGAAATCAATTCAACTCTTACTTTTAGAAAGGAGATTGAGCCAAATTACAAAAGTTACTTTTAAAAAAGCAGAATTTTCAAAAACTGTCCCCACTTGGAGCAGGTGGTTGGTGGACTTCTGGTGCTCTAAAAATTTTCTTCCTATGAGCAAATGCGTCCTAAATCACTCCACCAAAGATCACCTCAAAAATCCTTGTAGAAAAATCAGCAAAAATCAAATATCACATACTATCAGGAATTTCAAGTAGAAAAATTGGGGCTCGGTTTTCACCTCATGGGGCCCAAACGGTGAGAACAGTGGACTCCCAAATTTTTTCATAGATGTATATGAGAGTCCCGCACCTTCTCCAATAAGAATTACTCAGAAAAGATTTTTTTAGGTTTTGCTAAAAATTCAAAACTAACTGCTGCGTGAAAAACAAGTTTTGGACAGAGATGCAACATGATAGAAAATTTGAATGTAAAACCATATGAACACACTCAAGACATCCAAGATCAGCAGCATTTAGAAGGAGGGGAGACGAATCCAAATTGCAAGAAAGTAAATTGCGAGAAAGTAAATTGTAGGAATTTAAATGCTGAATTTAAGACATAAAGTAAGTGCGTAATGTAAATTCAAGCATAAATGAAAAATATTTGTATTTCTAAAAGGAGAAGGTTTACAAAGCCTCACAACAAAGTGGGCAAAGCTCAAAGGAGCACAAAAACCTCTACAACTTTCAAGAGGAGGAGGCTACCCCTTCCTCTCTTTTTATACTACTCTTGGGCCACCTATCACCCTTGGATGAGTCCCTCAACCCTAGAGCACTCATCCAAGGGCTAGGATTAATCCACTCACACAGCCATGCAAGGGCTAACCTAAAACTCACACACATAATGGGTTTTCTTGCACGGTTTTCAAAGCATACTATCTAGACTCGCTAACCTATCAACTAGACCGCAATCCGACGGCCTTCCTTGATCCACGCGGTGTCTAGCTAGCATCTCCTCCTTTCCTTGTCTTCTTGGCTTGCCCAGAATCCATCTCTGATCATCTTCCAGCGATCTCCCGACCGTCTGCACCTCCGATGCTCCTCGCCTAGTCCCGGTCATCCTCCGCCTCACCATGATCTAGTAGTGTCGCCCTACAACCATCAAAGACAAGGAAAAACCTTTCACATATTAATGCCCACAAAGATATTCAATGATTATCATAAAATCATTAATCAATCATAATTTTGCTCAAAAGTCTGGTGCTACCGCCCCTAGGCCAGTAGCACTGGGAAAAGCAACCAACACTCAAATTGCTATAAATCGAAAATCCAATTCAAATCAAACCAAGCTCAAATCTAGTCAATTACTCATCACATACAAGTATAGACCTCCACATGGTCTTTCAATCTCCCCCTTGATGAGTATATTGACAAACACATGAAAAAGCATAAGTTTTGAGGTTGAAGAAGGATAGAAGAAAGCAATTTGAATGCAAAGCCAAACTTGATTAAAAATAGAAAGAGAGAATATGATCAAGTTGGCAACTAGAAATACTTATGATCTGTGAAAGATAGCAAAGATTAACGAAGATCATAAGAATTAAAATGCACAAAGCACAATAATTTTTTACCTTTGATGATGCCTTCTGAACAATTTCTCCCCTTTTGGCAATATCGACATCAAGAAGATAGTTTATTTTCTCCTCCTTTTTTTGTTTTTATGCAAGAAATGCAGCTTAAGAGAGCTTTGAAGATTATCCAAGTGACCAACAAAATAAGTTATGACACTAAGCTATGACAAAAATAGACTAAGCTAAGGCATGTCCAAGTGCAAATAAATATTTTGCTAGCAAGATTTAATTGAAACCATGTCATTTTTAGCAAGATTGAATATGAGCAACACTTGTCATTAGTTTTAAAACTAGAAGCAAAGCCATTCAAAGGATTAAATGGAAAACCTAGAGTTCAACCTACTCAACACTTTAGGGAATTTAAAAGTTCATACAAGGTCCTTTGAGCTTATATATATTTTTTATTTTATGCAAATTTTTCTTTGAATCTTTAAAAGACATTGCGGGGTGCAAATGTTTGACATTATTTGCATTCTTTACCCACATATGTTTTTTATATTTGCATTTTTAAAGCAATTGATTCAAGCCATGTTCGATCATCTCAAGAGGGACTTTTAAGAGAATGATCTTGGTCATACACACCACATTCTAAGTTCATCACAAGTACAATGAGAAGCCGTCTTGTGAATGTGAGGTGTTGACTCTAAGGAGGAGGAGAAGAAATGATCACCGGGTACATAGATAGTGATCTAACTGGTGGTATGAATGATCACAAAAGTACGAGTGGCATGGCTTTCTATGTGAATGAAAACCTTGTATCATGGAATTCTCAGAAGAAGAAGACGGTGGCACTTTCATCATGTGAGGCGAATTTTTTGCGGCAACAGCTGTAGCATGTCAAGCCTTATGGCTCATGGGTCTGTTAGGAGAATTAACTGGCCAGGCGCTGAAACCAGCTAAATTGTTTGTTGATAACAGATCAGCCCTGGCTTTGATGAAAAATCCAGTGTTCCACGGGAGGAGCAAACATATTGACATGAAATTCCACTTCATCCTTAAATGTGTTGAGGGTGGCCAGATTGAAGTTCAGTTCGTGAGCACCGAAGAACAACATGCAGATGCACTGACAAAGGTGCTACCTGGCGTGAAACTCGCAACCATGAGTCATTTACTTGGTGTGCGAAATCTTGAGCAATACCAAGATTAAGGGGGAGTCTGTTAGGATTAATCTTATTATTTGCTATCTCTGGAATAATGTATCTTGGGTGTCAAGATATTTAGCTGTAGTTTGTTTGGATACCAAGTTATCTTTAGTATGTTTGGATATGCTTCCAACGGTGGTTGTTGTGCCGGACAGGTATAAGTATCAGGATACTATAGTTTGTAATCTTTTGTCGTGCCGAATAAAACCTTTTCCGCATTGTGAAAAGACTCAAAGCTTGAGGATTGAATTGCTCTGCAGCATGCTAAAGCAGAGAGAGCACTTTGTATTTATAGGGCAACAAATGTGCCGGATATGCTACAAGAGTTCAGAAGCTTTACAACAGATTATAATAGATGTAATCTATAACAAACAACGTATTCTATCTCAACAATCTAACTAACAGGAATATCTTATCTCTTCACACCCTCCGTCAATCTCAACTTTGGAAAGTTTGAGATTGCTACAAGATTGAACTCTCTTCGCAACCGCGCTAAGTTAGACGCCACGATTGCCTTGGTTAGACCATCTGCAACCTGATCCTTGGAGGGTATAAACCTGATATCTAGTGCTTTGTTCGACACTCTTTCTCGCACGAAATGGAAGTCAACTTCCACATGTTTTGTTCTGGCATGGAAAACCGGATTGGCCGACAGGTATTTTGCCCCAAGATTGTCACACCACAGCACAGGAGCTTGCTTCTGAAATATACCAAGTTCGTTCAACAATGACTGAACCCAGAGTATTTCTGCAGTCGCATTTGCCAGAGATTTATACTCAGCCTCGGTACTTGACCTCGTCTAGTAGGCGCTTTCATGAGCTCGTGAAATCAGGTTCCTTCCATAATATACTACGAAACCTCCTGTAGACCGACGATCATCAGGGCACCCTGCCCAATCTGCATCTAAAAATGCACTTACTAGATCTGAATTGGATTTGCTGATCTTTAGTCCCAAATGCTTGGTGTGCTTGAGATACCTGAGTATCCGCTTTGCTGCCATCCAATGTAGATCAGTAGGTGCATGCAAGAATTGGCAGACCTTGTTTACGGCAAAGGCAATGTCAGGTCTAGTGAGAACAATATATTGCAATGCCCTACCGTGCTTCTATACTTGGTTGCTTCTTCTGCTGACAGAGATTTACCCTCCTCCCTGGACAGTTTTTCCAAAACTGAGAGTGGAGTTGTCGCTGGTTTACATTCCTGCATCCCAGTGCGTTCAAGTACATCTGTGATATACCTGGTTTGTGAAAGCAACAAACTGTCACTTTCCTTCTGAACCTGAATTCCAAGGAAATAGTGAAGCTCTCCTAAATCCTTCACAGCGAACTCCGTTTTTAATTGTTGGACCAGTTTCTCCACAGCAATTCCAGAGGAACCTGTTACAATAATATCATCTACGTACACAAGAACATAGATGATCAATCCATCACATTTGTGTATAAACAGAGACATATCTGCATGGGAAAAAGCAAAGCCAAGCTGCTGAAGTTTAGTACTCAGCCTTGAGTACCATGCCCGTGGAGACTGTTTAAGCCCATATATAGACTTGTCCAGTTTGCAGATAGCATTGGGATTCTTCCTGTCCTCATACCCAATTGGTTGTCTCATATATACATCTTCTTCCAGTACTCCATGCAAAAATGCATTTTGTACATCTAACTGTTTAAGACTCCAACCTTTGAAATTGCCAGTGCTAATATCAGTCGTATCATCACCGGTTTTACCACAGGGCTGAAAGTATCCTCATAATCAACTCCATACCTTTGTTTATATCCTTTTGCCTGTAAAGGGCTTTGCACCGATCCACTGAGCCATCAACCTTTCTTTCGAGCTTAAACACCCATTTGGAATCAATGAGATTGATACCCGGTCTGTAGGGTACTAAATGCCAAGTTCGGTTCTTGATCAACGCACAAAACTCCTGATCCATGGCCTCCTTCCAGTGCTTATCTCGGGCAGCCTCAGAATATGTAGTGGGTTCCCGAGTCAAGAGATTTGCCCGACGGTGTACAAATGGTATTGTTCCATCTGTATGTACCTTTGGTTTTTGAATATTATCTTGAGCTCTTGTCCTCATGTGATGTACTCGATCTGTAATGCGATTGCTTCCTTCTCTGGCTGAGCTGCTCACAGTGCCTGGAGAGAAAACATTTGAAGAACTACCATTGTTGTCGGCAACGCCTGGACCTGCTATAGCGACTGGTGAAGCAGGAACATCGACTGGTGAAGCAGGAACATCAATGTTGTGACTGCTGCTGCTACTACTCTCAATTCCCCCCGAGGCCACCACATCATCAGCAATATCCTGAAAGGAAACATCAAGACTAGGAACAACTGGAAACAGATTAGTCTGCCCATTATGTGCATTGGTATTCTCAGAATCTGGACCCGAAAAGGGATGATGTGGAAGAAGTATGGCTGTTTCAGAAGGAGGAGCTTGAGAGGAGGACGGAGTTGTAGTGATGTAAGGAAAATGATGTTCATCAAACACTACATCCCGAGAAATGTATATCCGTCCGGATTGACGATGGAAACACCTATAACCTTTATGCATGACGCTGTATCCAAGGATGATACACTGCGTGGAACGAAATTGAAGCTTCCTGGAATTATATGGTCGAAGATTCGGCCAACAAGCACACCCGAAGACTTTGAGAAAAGTGTAATCAGGAAGCTGTCCTAACAATTTCTGAAGAGGAGTAATGGACCCAATTACAGGTGAGGGGGTTCGATTGATCAAATAGCATGCAGTGGTGAAAGCTTCGTCCCAGAATGTCAATGGCAGTCCAGACTGGGCCAACAAAGTTAAACCCACATCAACAATATGCCGATGTTTTCTTTCGGCCATGCCGTTTTGCTGATGAGTGTGGGGACATGACACTCGATGCATGATGCCAAGGGTTTGAAGGAATGTGTGAAGCTTTTGGTACTCTCCTCCCCAATCGGATTGGAGACAAATGAACTTGTTATTCAGCAAACGTTCAACATAACTTTTGAACTGGAGAAAGATTTTGTAAGCATCAGCTTTCGACTTGAGAGGATAAACCCAAGTGAATCTGCTATAATGATCAATGAAACTAACATAATACTTGTAGCCACCAAAAGAAGTGACTGCAGGTCCCCAAACACCTGAGGAAACAAGTTCTAAAGGACGAGAAGCAACGCTATTAGAATGGGAAAATGGCAATTGGTGACTCTTTGCACATTGACAGGAGTCACATACACCAGTAGCAGTTTTATTACTACGACAGGGAAGCTTATTTCTAGAAATGACTTGCTGCACTATATTTTGCGCTGGATGCCCCAACTGATTGTGCCAAAGCGTCTTGTCTAGCAAGGTGCTGACGAAGTTGGCTTCTCTGCGCTGGATGGAATCAATGGCGCCGAGAGGATAAAGGCCACCCTTACTGATACCTCGAAGTAACACTTTCTTCGTGATGCGATCCTTAATTAAGAAATAATCAGGATGAAATTCGAAGAAAATGTTATTGTCAGTGGTAAGTTTGTGAATGGAAAGCAAATTGTGATGAGCAGAAGGAACGTGCAGCACGTTGTTCAAAAGAAGAGGCTTAGAAAGGGTCCTAATTTGAGAATATCCAATGTGCATAATCGGCATACCTGATCCACTCGTAGTTTGAACTTGATCTTTTCCAGTGTATTTCTCCTTCGTGGTCAATTTTTCCAGCTCGCTTGTAATGTGATTTGTAGCGCCTGAATCCACATACCATGTTGGATCGGTGGAGTAGCCTGAACTTGCTAAAGCAGCCACCCGTGGATCTTCCTCCTGATATGCGTGGTTGAATCTGTTATAGCATCAAAGTGCTGTATGCCCAACTTTTCCACACACTTGGCAAGTCAGGCGATTTCTGTCACCGCTTCTGTCACCAAAATTCATACCTTGACCGCCTTGTCCACCACGTCCACATATACGGCCATGGTTATCTCCACCATTGCGCCATCTACCACCTTCGCTGCCTCCTCGATGGATGGTACTAGCTGAAGCACTAGAGCCATCAATGGAGACATGATGTTGCTGTTGGCGAGTTTCATAAGTTAGCATATGAGCATACAGATCACTCAGATCAATTCGATCTGAATGAGTTGTGACAGAAGTCACAAGAGCATCATACTCAGAGTCTAAACCGGCCAGCATATAGATGCTGATTTCTTCATCTTCAAGAGGATGACCAGCTGTTGCAAGGGCATCAGCATACCCTTTCATCTTGGTGAAGTAATCTGCCATGGATGAAGATCCTTTCCTGCCAGTTGAGAGTTGCCTGTGAAGTTGGATCAGACGCGCTCGAGACTACGACGAATACATGCGCTCAAGTGCAGTCCATACACCAGACGCCGTAGTCTGTGACACCACCCGAGAGAGAATGCTGGCATCCAGCGTTGACAGGATGGTGCCTAGAACCATCTGATCTTGTTGAAGCCATTGAGTATACTCTGGATTTGGAACCATCACCTCTTCGCCCTTCGGATTCGTCTGCTGCATCACCTGTGGCGGTGCCTTCACCGTACCTTCAACATATCCCAGCAATTGCTGCCCTCGGAGGTAGGGCATCAACTGGGCCTTCCACAGGAGAAAATTCTCCTGAGTTAACTTGATTGTCACCAGGTGATTGAACCTAGGACCTGCTACGCCACTGGCAGATGGATTCGCCATAGCACCAGATAGATGGAAGCAAACTTGGTGGTCTACTGTTCTATGGCTCTGATACCATGTGAAAAGACTCAGAGCTTGAGGATTGAATTGCTCTGCAGCACGCCAAAGCAGAGAGAGCACTTTGTATTTATAGGGCAACAAATGTGCCGGATATGCTACAAGAGTTCAGAAGCTTTACAACAGATTATAACAGATGTAATCTATAACAAACAACGTACTCTATCTCAACAATCTAACTAACAGGAATATCTTATCTCTTCACACGCATGACTCTGTTTTCAATCTACTGCACCTCTTGTGTCGTCTCCGATTGTCCCTTCCTGATGATCGGCGGTGGCTTAACTGTGATCCTGGCTTAACCTTTCAGTGGCCGTGTAGTGGAGGCCAAGGAGGATCGAAGATCAATCTGATACCACGAAAGAGGCGGAGAGAGAGAGAGAGAGAGAGAGAGAGAGAGGGAGAGGAGGGGGCGAGGCGCAACGACAAAGAGCAGAAATCTCGAAGGCTACAACAATGATATCTCTGTATTAGGAAACGATAAGATCAATCTTTACAACTTGTACATCAAGTAAGATACAATTAGCTAAGTTGTTCCCTTACGGTTTGAATATCAAAGTGCCCTTTTCTTTTGCATGTGGTTGAATTAGATTAAGCTATAGTACAAAATTAAAATTAGTTTAATTTATTAATTTTCACTAGAACGTTCAGTTAATTGAAGAAAAATGACATTTATTTCTTTGTAACTACACCCTCTGTTAAAAAATTAAAGAGCTCCATCAAAAATGTGCAATGAAGACTAATAACGTCTTCGTGAACATCTGAAAAACGATATGATTATTTTTGTCCCAAAAATATATACTTTTGTAGCAATTAATTTTAATGTGTTTTTCGTATAAAAATTGATTGTCAAAACTACATTTCCTTGTGGGATTAAATTCTTCAGATAATGTAGGTACATTGATGCTTCGTCAAGTTCCACAATATATTGATGCACACTCTCAAGTCAACCTACCAATCTTGACTGAAAAAAAATAATTTGAAGAAATTTAAAAAATGCAAAAAAATAAATAATATGACCTAGAGAGCCATACTTCCTTCGTGGATTATTTAAATAATATATTTTTAAAATAACTTTACAAAAATAATATGCCGAAACAAAATTTTATAAAAATACACCTCTGTTGTCAACAGCGACAAACCTTGTGTTGGCATTTCAAATGGCAACAAAAGCTCCATAACTGTTTCAAATGGCGCTTCTGTTGCCGTTTTAAATGGCATAGATGTCTGTTTTGTCACTGGTTGAATTGATAGAAGGATTATTTGTCATGAATTTATTTGGTTGACAAAGCTAAGGCTTTTGTCACCATTTGAATTGGAGACAGAACCCAATTGCCAATTCAAATGGCTATAGAAGGTCTGTTACCGTTTTAAATGGCAAAATAGGTGTATTTTTGTAGAATCATTTTAAAAAATAATTCCCTCCTTCTATAGATCACCAAATGAAAAATCTGTTGCCGTTTCAAATGGTGACAAAGCTTTTGTCTCCGTTTGAAATGGCAATAGAGCTATATTTTTGTAAAATTATTTAAAAAATAATTCCTTCCTTTCTATAGATCACAAAAAAAAAAAGCGAGAGGACCTCCCTGAACTACATATCCACAAAACAGTTGCAAAAACAGATCGGCTATAGTTTTCAGTGACTGTTGCAGTCATGTGACTATCACATTAGCTGTTCAGTTTTCTTTCGGAGACCACATTAGCTGTTCAATTTTTTGACTATATTAGCTGCTAATTTCTTTTGGAAACCACATGAACTGTTCAATTTTTTTACCACATTAGCTGCCAATTTTTTAAAAAAACTCACATTAGCTGTTCAATTGAGGGGGTAGTAAGTTCCAGATGAGAAATTGCCTAATTAGTCAGAAATATACAAATGCATTGTGTAAGTTTGAAAGCTAGAAAACCTAACAGACACTTCACCTTATCCGCCCATTTTCCAATCAACGTTCAAGAAAGTGTGAAATAACTAAGCTAACAGACCGAAAACCACGAAAAAACAGGTCATAGCTATGTAATACAAACATTCTATTTAAAAGATTTAGGAATTTTGATATGATGCTACGTATTAGAGATAACTGGCTCTGCTTTGCGGCTAACTTGTACTCTTTAAGTCACTTATTCTTTAATGGAATGGTACGCAGCTCTACTACGGCTACTTCGACAGAGCAAACAGTTGATTAAGCAGGTGTGATTGAAATTATCAGGATAAAGTTAACGTATTATAGCCAATGTCTCATATGGAAAGATGACTGAAATCTTTGATTATAGTTAATATTTTAGGATAATCCGTCCAAATTAAGGCCGATCATATTGTGTTTTGTAGCGTGTTGGAGTAGGGTACAATCAGCCAACGAGTATAAAAGATTGTCGTGGGCAGTGAAAAGAAGAACACACAATCTAATCAACAAAAGAGTAGCTTCTGTAATTTAGGTTCTCTTGTAACTCTATTTGATCAATAAAGTTATGCATCACTGATTATTGATCATCTTTTGTTACACCATCAAGTTTGATTTTCTCCGATCTTAATGCGCATCACCTTTTTCGGAGTTGATCTACCTTTATCCTCTGATTAGCCCTAATCGGCTAATTAGACTTATTGTTACTATTGATTTGATTGGCTTTTAGCTGATCAGATATAAGTTGATTATTCCACGAGATTGGCTTTGAGCGTATTTTATATTTTTCTTACCGATTGCAGGATCAAATCAGTTGGCATGCCTCGATTGACTGAACCTGGTGTTTTTCTAGTGTGTTGTCGCCGATAAACCCTACTTCAAGTTTTTAACGCCAACACCCTCTTGGCATGTCCGGTGGGACTACAAAGATGTCTACATCTTACAAGATGATTCCACCATCCAACCTCAATATTGAAGCCATATTTGTCCCTACCTTGGACGATTTAATGCCGGAGCAACACAAAGAGATTGAAGATTGGAAGACTGCTCTGGAAGAGTTGATGCTCGGTTGTGATGAGACCATGTTCAGCATGGATATGACCAAGGCTACTCCTACTACGTTGCTTTCATCTACATGGTTTCATCGACCTCCACCTTGGCCAGGACGATCACGCAGTTGGCCTTCTTGGCCTTTGGATTTGACGTCATCATCTACATTAGTTCGGCTATCGCCTTGGCCACCACCTAGGCTTCTGAGCATAACACCTTCACCTCCAACAGTTAGGCCGCCACCTTGGCCGCCTCCTGATGAGGACATCGCCTATCTTGATACAACGATGCCTACTACAACTCACCAATGAGCCGATCCTACAATAGTCCAAGGACCGATGACTTGAGCTCGCGCACGACAGCTTAGTCATCAAGTGAATGCATTCCTAAGCCTCCCCATAAGTAATAATCTGAATGGAATGCTATTTAATACTTGTGATAATTTGATTGTACTTAGGAACCATGGAGAAGGACCCTCGTGGACCAAAATTGGGCCAAAGATCAAGTTCAAGTCGGATTGGAAAGAGAAGTTCAAGTTTGAGTCCAGTTCGGCCTCACCAACAGCGCTAAATTTAAAAGGCCATAACTTTCGATTCCGGAGGGTTCTAGAGGCCCATGAGTACTCGTTGGAAAGATTTCGGAGTCTAATTTCCAAGGGATGTGGCCTCACCTCAAAACTCCTTTAGATGCATTCGGAAATTGTCAAAAACCACATATTACTTTTTCTGTCCGAGTCAAACTCTAGTCAAAGTAGTCTTTGTGCTTTGAATTTGAGTTGTATTAAATCTTCTATGCTATGGCCGACCCCCTCTTGCTCCCATAGTATAAATAACCACCCAAACTCTCATCTAGGATTTGGGTTTTGTTTAGTTATGTCTAGCCTTTGCTACATACCAGTAATCACGCGAGTCGGATAGACCGCCTGCTTTATCGTTATAGAACCCCACCGTTTGTGATACTTTCAGATCTAATCTTAATATATATTTGCCAATTTACTTGGTTGTTCATATTGTTCTTGCTATGTTCTTCGATTGTTTGCAGGAACAAGGACCTTCGTGGTCAGGTTGATCGCGTCTCGGCGAGATCAATAACTATCTGAGTTGGTGTATCGGTCGCTAAGGCGCAACGTTTTGGACGGTTGTAGTTGGGCCGTCAACATCGATAGTTACCCTCCTCTCATCGAAAGATCGGGACCAATCATCTATCAGGTTGTTACCAGAAAACTAGATGCAGCGTCACCCAAAAGACTGCATTGCTAACGGTTAATGCCCTTAGTGATGCAGGGATCACAAATAGACCGACAAGTCAGTACATGCCAGCACAAGCTGAACTATCAACTATGATTAATCAATCCATACAAAACACTCTAGTTAACTAGTCATCGGCTTTAGTTACAACCCTTAAGTCAATGATAGCCAATAGTGTCAAGACTATTGCTCAGGCGTTGGATTTGTTTGGGAGCCTACTCGATCCACTACAAACACTACAGATTACCCTGTTTATTCAGTGGCGTAGAATACCCAAAGCACAATGGTTGATCCAAAACCTTTGGCTACAAATTCATCATTGATGCCAACCCACCTGCTGTCATATTACCATGAGATTCTCAACCAAATGAAGGTTGTGCAATACCAATCATATATTGATGCCACAAATCTAGATGCATTAGCTAATTTGCTACCATCAGCCCCGTTCTATATGTTTCCTGCAGTCGGTTCCACAGTCGACTGAATCTGCTAGGCACCTACACAATACTGAGCCGATTCTGCCCAGGAATCTGGCCCCTTACGAGGCAATAACTTACTTAGAGCCATTTGTCCCAATGCTGAAGCCGACCACTAGGAGGAACAATGGATGTCGCATTTTCCTCAATATACATCGGCCCAGCCAAAGAGATAACCCGAGCTTTCGCTTGGGGGGGCAGGATGCCAACTACAATAGTTGGCAAAACCCTAATGCTTTGGTGGCCACTAATATTAACTAGCAGACTAGATTTCTGCCATACTGAGGGATCAGCTCGACATACAACCAAAAGGCAAGGTTATCGGCTATATGAAGCCGTATCCTGAATATATTGATCGTATGTCGTATTCGAATAATTTTAAGGTTCCTGATTTCTCTAAGTTTTCTAGTGATGTCTCGGTTACCATGTTAGAGCATGTCAAACAATTTATCGCATAGTGTGGCAAAGATGTTTAGTCCAATGGGTACAAAATTAGGTTATTCCCATTGTCATTGTCTGGGGCTGCTTTCACTTGATTCACGAGTTTACGTCCAAATTCGGTCCACTTTTGGAACAATTTGGAAAGCCGATTCCATAAGTATTTTTTCTCCAGTAGTCTGGAGCTCAGGATTTACGATCTAAGCTCTGTCCGTCAAAAGTTTGGAGAATCAGTAACCGATTATATTAAGAGATTTAGGGAAGTTAGAAATATATGTTTTACTGTTACTTTATCTGACAATTAATTAGCCGATTTAGCCTTCTAGGGATTAATTCACCCATTATGAAAAAATTGGTGGATAAGAATTTATAGATCTAAGTCATCTGCTTCATAGGTTGTCTACTCAAGAAAACTGATTTCCTAACAATAGGGGGTTCAAAGATAAGTTCAAGTTAAATAATAATAAAGAAAAAGAAAAGGCCAAAGCAAATATAATCAAATATTGTTCAAGTGATTCCTTTGAAGACAATGAGGCAGAAGTAAATATAGCCGAATGTTTCAAAGGATCGAAAAAGTCCTTGGTCTGATTCTTAGCTCAAGTAGACAAAGAGTAAGTCAAAGATGAAATATGCATTTGATGTCTCCATGTGCGATCGAATTTTTGATTTACTGTTATAAGAAAAAATTATACAATTGCCCAAGGACATGTTATACCATCAGCCAACGAAATTAAAAAGCGAAGGTATTATAAATGGCACTATTTGTTTTCTCAAAACACTAATGATTGCAATATTTCTTGACAACAGATACAATTGGCTCTTGAAGATGGTCGGCTTAAGTTTGTTAATGAGCCAATGATGCAAGTGGATGTGAAACTTTTCCCAATAAACATGGTGCATTGTTCAAAAAAGGGAAAAGAGCCGATGCAAGATGAGCAACCAAAGTCAGTTCGCCATGTTGATATCCAGTCAACTTCAAGCGGCAAGGAGACCCCAAGGATTATGGTCGGTTCATTACAAATAGAAGCTGACCTTGAAGGAAAAAACTCTAGGACCATTAAGCCAAAGGGGGAACCGCAAGTAGGTAAGTGGTATAAGGTAGAGAAATTGCCACTACGGCGGCCAATGAGCAAGCCTAAGCTGACTTTTTCTCGATTACTAGAGAAGTACGAGAGGATGAGCAATAGGCCGCGGTACCCTATGCGTTGACCAGATAATTTATATTGGTTAGAGAATCTTGAGAGGGTTTATCCACAGTGCCCCTTCTGGTAGTTCTATTGGGAAAGTGGAGTAGCTCTACCATTAACACATACTTTCCCAATAGAGCACTACCCTTAGGACAATTGGCCAAGGAGATCAGCTAAAGATAGATTGAAGTTATCATGATAAGAGCTATGAAAAGCCAATACATGAGAGGATTTTTGCGCCAAGTCAGGCTAAAACAGAGGTAGAAGAATCAAGTTCTGCAACTCAAGAAGATTTAGCTGGCAAAATACACAAGTCGACTGAGCCTTAGCCAAGATGGTGTCCTTGAGGTCTCAGCTGGTCTTAGCGTAAGCAGCTATAGAGACTAAGGACTCAGGAGATTAGAGAGGTCAAGTAGGAAAAGCAAAGGGATCAGGCGTTTAATAAGCTTTGACCAATCAAAACTATTAAAAAGGAGTGGAGGAAGAAGGAGCCAATCGAAGATGGGTTGGACTCAGCCGACGACCTAGATTCCCCCTTTGATTCGGGATGACACTCCTCCTATGGACATCAATATGGTGTTCACCTTACTAGCTGAGTTCAAGATAGATAAAGATTGAATCGGCTATAGAAACCTTTGCCCAACCGTGTTTAGGAGCTAAAGATGCTATCTTCGAGAAGCCCCAGGATGCTCATTAGCACCTCAAGCCACTTTATTTGAAAGGGCACATTAACAGCAAGTTGATCTCAAGGATGCTTATAGATGGCAGAGCAACAGTGAACCTAATGCCATACACCACTTGCAGAAAGCTAGGTAAGTCCAATGAGGATTTAATTAAAACTAACATGGTGATGAATGATTTCACAGGTGATCCTACTAAGGCCAGGGGTGTTATGGTGATAGAATTAACTATCGATAGTAAAACGTTGTCGACTGCGTTCTTTGTAGTTGACACTAAGGGCAACTACAGCATCCTACTTGGATGAGATTGGATTCACGCCAATTATTGTATTCCATCGACCATGCATCAATTACTCATCCAATGGAATGGAGACAAGGTTGAGGTTGTGCCAGCCGACACATTGACTCATGTTGCTATGGCCAGTTCAGACAGGAATTGGCATCATGAAGAGGTTGAGTGTTTATCAGGAAAAGCTTTGGACGATTGTGATTTTATTTATATGAATAAGACAAGGTTGATTCCAATAAACATGAGGTAGAGAATGTTTGATCGGATAAGTGAAGTTTTACATCGATGGAATCCAAACAAGCAATAAAGACCTTACAAGATAAAATGCAAATCTATCGGCAAATAATGGATAGTTTTGAAGACATCAAAGATTTATAAGAAATCAAGAAATTAGGCCAAGAATTCACATCGATGACTTACATGAAGAAATCGATATAGGTGATGGTGACAGGAAGAGACCAACTTTCATTAGTGCAAAACTAGATTTAGGGTATAAGGAAAAGTTGGTCAAAATTTTTAGAAATTATAAAGATTGTTTTGTTTGAAAATATCATGAGATGCCTAGTCTAAGCCGACAGCTTGTTGAACATCGGCTACCTATAAAGCCAGGTTATCGGCTATTTAAACAATCTCCTCAGAGATTTTATCCGGCCATGTACAATGTTATAAAAGAAGAAATTGAATGATTACTTGATGCCAAGTTTATCAGGCCTTACTGATACGCTGAGTGCGTGTCCAATATTGTTTCTATTGTGAAGAAAAATGGTAAACTCAAAGTATGCATTGAGTTTAGAGATTTAAATAAAGCTATACCAAAAGATGAGTATCCGATATGCTTATTGACGCTGCATCGAGAAATAAAATTATTAGTTTTCTTGGTGGCAATGCTAGATATAATCAGATATTCATGGCAGAAGCTGATATACCAAAAGTTTCCTTCAATATCTTGGTGCCTTGGGGTTATTTGAGTGGACAGTAATGATGTTCGGCTTAAAAAATGCTGGGGCAACGTATCAGCGCGCTATGAATTCAATTTTCCCTGATTTAATTAGCTAAATTGTAGAGATCTACATTGATGATGTAGTTGGGAAATCTAAATAAGATGAGCAGCATTTAGTCAATCTATAAATAGTGTTTAAGAATACAAGAGTGCATGGTTTGAAGATGAATCCACACAAGTGTTCTTTTCGTGTCAGTTGGCCAATTTTTAGGCTTCTTGGTTCATAAGAGAGTAATTGAAGTCAATCAGGAAAGGGTGAAGGCTATAACCAAAACAAAGCCATCGACATGCGAAAATGAGTTGCAGAAGTTGATCGGCAAAATTAATTATTTACGATAGTTTATTTCAAATCTGTCTAGTTGTATTCGTGCATTTTCCCCATTACTGAAATTGAAAGATAATAAAGAGCTTGTATGGGGAGCCGATCAGCAAGAGGCTTTGATGATATCAAGGAATACTTGACCAACCCTCCAGTTTTGATTGCATCACAAAAGGGTATACCATTCAAGTTATACATATCGGCTGAAGAGGAGACCATTGGAGCTGTCTTGGCACAAGAGGTTGATGGCAAGGCGAGGATGATTTTCTACTTAAGCCGATGATTGCTTGACACCGAGATCAGGTATCCTTTTGTGGAGAAGCTATGTTTCTCTTTATATTTTGCCTATACAAAGTTAAGGCATTATATTTTAGCGTCAGCTTGTAAAGTGGTTTATAAAACTAATGTTATAAAATATATGTTGTCAGCTCCAATTTTGTGAGGTCGACTTGGCAAATGGGCCTATGCGCTGATTGAGTTCGACCTATCACACGAATCGGCTAAAGTGGATAAGGGATAGGTTATAACCGATTTTATAATAGGTCATGAGACTTCTACCAATTTGGTGTCTATAGCCCCGTGGCAATTATATTTTGATCAATCAGTATGTCGAGAAGGTGATGGTATTGGAATAGTACTTGTTTCACCCAAGAGACATAGTTTTGAATTTGCATTTTGGCTAAATTGTCGATGCTCTAATAATCGGCGGAGTACGAAGCATTGCTCATAGGTCTACAGTGGCTCAAGAATATTAGAATGGACATCGTTAAGGCCTATGGCAATTCTTTGTTAGTGGAGCAACAGGTTAAGGGAGAGTATAATTGCTATAATGAAGTTCTAGCCCGATACTTAGACCAATGCCTGGATATAATCAGCTCATTTACTTCATTCTCTATTAATCATATTCCTCGAGAGGTGAATGAAAGAGCCAACTTATTAGCCCAATAAGCATTGAGCTATAAAGTTTTTGGCCAAATAAATGACAGTGAGTCGATTGAGAAAACCATAATGTGTGTGGACGCTATTGACTGGAGGATGAAAATAATAGAATATTTACTTGATCCATCTAAGCTGACTGAGAGACAAATTAGGCAACAAGCTTTAAAGTATGTAGTCCTTGATAACTCCTTATATTGTCAGACATTGGAAGGTTTGCTACTAAAGTGTCTTGGAGCCAATGAAGCCAAAGTGGCAATGGATGAAATGCATGAAGGTATGTGTGGGTCCCATCAATCGGCTTATATGATGAAGTAGATGCTTAGTTGTACAGGATATTTTTGGCCGACGACGTTGGAGGACTACTTCCAATATTATAAAGGATGCCAGACATACCAAAAATTTGGCAATATACAATTGGCCCCAGCATTGACTTTGCATCCCATTATTAAACCTTGGCCATCCAGAGGTTGGGGTATAGATGTAAACAGACAAATATTTCCTACTTAGCAGAGGCTATAAGTTTATTTTTGGCCACGACCAATTATTTTTCTAAAGGGGTTGAAGCTATACCACTAAAAAAATTACAAGTGTTGTAGCTATCGAATTTGTTAATGAGCATATTATACATCGGTTTGGAATCCCACAAACTATCACAACTGATCAAGGAATAGTTTTATGTCCGATGAGTTTTAGGAGTTTGCTAAAAGTTTGGGTATTAAGCTATTGAACTCATCACCCTATTATGCTCAAGCTAATGGCCAAGCTGAATTGTCTAATAAAATGTTGATCAAGTTGATTAAGAAGAAGATTGATGAAAAACCAAGGAATTGGTATTCAATGTTATCAGAGTCACTATGGGCGTATCGGCTAGCATATCATGGGGCAACAAAGCTTTCGTCCTATCAATTAGTTTATGGTCGAGAAGCCATTTTGCTTGTAGAAATTAATATTGACTCTATACGGGTGGCCAAACAGATTGATCTATCAACTCAAGAGTACAAGGATTTGATGATCGATAACTTAGTTGATTTGGCAAGGTTATGGTTGTGTACCATGGATCCGCTTAAGAGAAATAAGGAAAGAGTCGCTACGGCCTATAATAAAAAGGTAGTGCCTAAATCTTTTTGTGAAGCCGATTATGTTTAAATTGCAAATATTGCTTTTGCAAAAATAATCAATTTAGCCATCCTTTGGAATTAGCCTTGTATGTAGTTATGTTAGACTTGCGTTTTGTACACAACTTGTTGAATACTACATATGCTCACACTTGCTGTAAAAAATCACTCAGTTGGTGAAGAGGAGTCAACTTCTACTTTGGAGGAGGGGTATCACAAAGAGTTTGAGTACTAGGATTTGAGCCTTTATCAATTGCTTGTGATAGGTCAGTGGGTCACTTTGGAGTTTCTTTATCTTTTCTGCTGTAAGCTTAAGCCTTGTGTGGCAAATTAAGTAAACTTGACTATAAGGTCATAACACATATTTGCTTATTAAATATAGTTTGTTATTCTTATTCTGATGTGTATGGATATGATATTCTATCAATATTGCTACTGTGTGAACTAGCGTGATTCTAAACTAATGCAGTATAGATAGACTAGTAACACAAGATATTACCATAATTTACTATTTAGTAACTTTTACCATGATTTTAACCAAAAAATTTAGCTAGCATTATTAAACAATTAACACTATTATTAAACAATATTAACAAGAATTTGCATGATAACATGTACGAGAACAATAATAATATTAAATCTTGGAAACACGAAGAACAAGAAATTAAACAAACAAGTAAACTTCTTAAGTAAGATAGAACTTCCCTAAGTTCACATGATCGTTATTATGATTATGAAAGTTCATCAGCTAAACTAACTAGAAACTTTATTAATGCAAGTGTAATAATTGATACTAGGTAATTATGGGAGATGACATGACAAGTGAAATGGTGGTACTACTCCCATCCTATGTGTATTGCCTTTGTTGTTCTCCTAAAGCATTAAATAATCAAGGGTAAGTCTATGAATCCTAAGTACGTAATAAACAATAACATAACGATTTATCATCTTCATCTTATTAATCATCTTTTATCATTAGCCATGCAATGCAAATCTGTATACATGATCGTATACTCATTACATAGTGTATACCGGTATTGTAGAGTGCACACTCGCCGATGTCACACCCTCTCATCTCCTCTATCTCGTGGAGGTGCCTACCGAAGTCACCTCTTTTCATTATGAATGCATCATATGCAAATAACATGATTTATCATATTTAGCATTTATCGTGGTCATCATCATATTATATCATGTAAACAATATGGTAAATCATTTGTCAATAAGAACAACATCAAGAGTTGACAACCAAGTCATTGTTCTACCATGCATTTGCCTTTTTACCTACGAGACAGGGAATGACGTGTAGTTGGAACCAACCCCGAAGTCACACCTCCTACAGTAAGTAAACTCAACTCAACAACATTCCATACAATACATACATCAAGCATAACAATAACACCTCTACACACGATCGCGGACTTAACTTTCCCTCTCACTGAATAGTTTCCCCTTTACTATCCCAACGATATGAGGACCGTAACTCCTAGCTTGGGAGTCAAAAAGTAGTAACTCCTAGCTTGGGAGCCGAAAAGATTCGTTAGTGTCACCATATGTTCTGAAAACTACACATGATTATCTACAATTTTCTAGTTCATCTCATTTTCCAACTAATTTATTTATCCCCTCATTTCTAGTTGGCCACACCTTCCACCATGCCTGCGCATTCCCCACTTCTTCATGCTCCCCAAAAACTCCTACACCATGTCTCCTGAGATTCACAACACCTCATGCATATGGTGACACTAACGAATCTTAGGTCGGACGCACATTTTGACAAGGAACACGAAAAGGCAGAGGGAGAGGACACTGACATGGCTAGGTGGCGTGACGCGGCCAGAAGCGGCAACAAGGGGAGCTCACATAGCGGTGCAGTAGCGGCAAGGGGAGGTGGTAGCTAGGGTTTGCCCAGCCCTCCCCCTTTTACGGTAGGCCTGGACCGAGTCTATCTCAACACGCATGTTAAGGCTAACTCGGCCAGCCCGGTCCATGTTTTCCCTCCTTTTCGGATTATTATATAGAGGGTTATATATAAACTTTCTCTAACATCAACTAAAAATGTAAGATAGTTTCAATTAAATATTCTCTACTAATATAAATTTACAGTTGGTGGCAGCGGTCCGTTCTTTCTAGCCCCGGCCCCGCCCCTCCATATCTCCAATAATGGCCGGTCATTATAGCTAATTATTCTTTCCTAATTTACAGCAAGCCATATCTCTCTAAATATGGCTGATTATTATAGCAAATCACGATTATTGCTGGTAATTAATAGCCGGCCAATCATTCCTTTTGTACTCTATATATGCTGTACAGTTTTCACAGAATCAATCAAGATAATTCATTCAAGATCTTCCATGTCGTGCCGCTGCGGCGAATGAACTCGATGAACTGACCAATAAGTGATGAACCGACGTACATGGCCACGAAACGCAAGAGGCCGAGCGCCGCGGTCAGTAGTAACTGTGGCCAGAAGAACAACCAAAGCGCGACGCCCACCGGTTGTCGTGACCCAAGCCGCCGATTGGACATGAACAAAGCGTCGATGCTTGTGCGATTGCGGCGACACCGGTGGGGCGTCGTCGTGATGAGAGTCATTAGCATACCCTTGGAGATAAGCAGTTGATCAACCGAACGCGTCGAGAGAGGAACGACACGGCGGCGCACAGCGTGGCCGGCGCCTCGGCGTTGGTGTTTTCTGGTTCACCTTCATGGGCTCCGGCGTCATGGCCTGTGAAGCCAGTGATGGCTTGGTATGCCAGAGGCATGGAGACGAGTAGGTCGGCAAAGGCGAGAGGGTCATCTAGGAAGAGCAGCGAACCGTCGGCGCAGCGGACCACCGCCAAAGCGGAGAAGAGCACGGCGCCGAGGGCGGTGGCGATCCAAAAGACACGGAGGTGCAAAGGCTGGGTGGCGGCGGTGGCCCCTTTCTCCAAGGCGACTGACCACACGGCCATGGCGTGCGCGATGAAGTGGGCGACGAGGAAGGCGGACTCCACAACACGCCATGGCGTGCTCGGCAAGAGGAAGAACGCAAGCGCAAAGAGGATGGCGGACGCCGCGGCGAAGATGGCGGACACCCCGAGCGCGACCGCGTAGCGGCCAGTGGTCCGGAATGGCGGTGGCTTTAGCAAGCGGCCTCGTCTTTGGGAAGCCCGTGTCACTCGTCTTGGCGGTGGATGCGAGGACGAGCGAGGCAACGAGGAAGACGAGGTCGACGGCCGAGGCGCGCTTCTGAGGCGTGGTGAGAGGAAGAGGAACGCGAGCTGGTAATATAAATTGCAAAAAGGGATAAAAATGATTGATTGATTTTTTGGGATTGGTAATATATATTGCTACGTACATTATATTTGGTTTTAATTCATACCGGAAAAGAAACCATAAAAACTTTTGTAATCGGGAAAAATAAATGTTTGATCTTGTAGCATAATTTTCTTTTATTGCTTGACCTTTATGTTTCGTTACCAATTTTATTTTTCGTAGCAACGCACGGGCATTGATCTAGTATATATAATGGGGTAGTTTCAATTAAATAATTATGTATAATGGGGCCATCCAATCTGCGCTGCTTATTGAACGAAGCAACTTTTTGGATTTTTTTTATAAACAATTTCCTAGTATCCACCATGCCTGCTTATTAGTTCTACACACTTCAAATTTCAAAAATAATCAGTTGTCATTTATGGAATCCAAACGGAAAGTCAACAGTTTCTTAATTGGTTAGATTAACTTTTCACACAAAATTTTCCACTGTGTTATATTGATGATATCAACTGCATGAGCAGAATGCTAGATAAAACAAAGAATTGCTTCCGTGCTCTCCTAATAATTAAATTGTGAAAATAAAAAAGCAACATATGTACTGGTGGAATAGTGGGTCGCTAAAACTTAAGCTCTAAGTTTGCTTTCAAAACTGTGTTCTTCTCTTTTAAGGATAGGCAATGAGCCATTCCCATGCAACGAGAAGTTACGCAACTTCCAATATCCTTCCCCCACAGCATCTACCAAGGCGGAAAAATGCAGAACAGTCTCCCACTGAAAAGCAATACAAATCACAACTAAACTACAGTCAGAGAAAGACATCATAGAATTTTGGCACTGCACAAAGGTAACTGCTCTTCAGAATGCATGTATATCGCTTTAAACATGAACAAAACGAAGAAAAGACCTAACAGGTATGAATCCCTTACTACACTGTAGCTAGTTTACTGTTTACAATAGCAGCCAAAAAAAATGATACTCCAAGCTGTGCTACGAGTAGAAACCTATGGAAAATTCTCAAGGTTGAGGCGAAACCAAAGAAACAAACTCGGTGCTCTGCCCCCCTGCTTTCCTTATGTCGATCACAAAGTGCTCAGGGTACTTTCTTAGCAGCTCTGAAATTCCATGCCATGGTCTACCATCAGTTTCACTCTCCGGCCGGTCTTCTGATGTCAAATATTTTCGCACCCTGTTGTGGTGCCATAAGTTGCCATACTTTTCAAACATCTACAGCAAGAATATGATTGTCAGAATGCCAGGAAATGGATACGACGTAGATGAACAAGTATTAAAAGTTTGGAGATTATAATCAGATAAATATTACAGGAAATTGAATATAACAAACTCATCCACATGGATGCACGAAATAACATCTAGTAGTTCAAAACATGCCTAAATAATTTATTGGGCCAATCTGATTGGCACAGATATCAGCACTCGGCAGAGCCCCCAAAACTTGCCCGGAACAAAATTCAACAAAGAAACAAACCTTGGCTACCCGAATTGAACTATCGGTGAAAAGTCCCACCCTGGGATTAACAATTAAAAGGCATACCAGGTTTCATAAAACCAGTATGGAGCAGTTACTTCTCGTAGCAAGTACCGGCTCCTAGCAGATTACTGGTAGTAAGCACTAATCAGATCATAGTAATCACCTTTGCCAGCTGCCAATTTGGCAGGTTATGTTGCAATGCAAACTAGTCATTTATCAGCATACATATATAGTTGTTTCATCAAACCGCTAAAAGCTAATCAAGTGTCCAGTTTCCAGCAGAACCCAATCTATTTATTCTTTCTTTTTCCCCAAAGGATACAATGAAACAGAAAGTTCCAAGCAGGAACAATGGAAAAGTTGCAAACAACCAGAAAGAATCATTAATAGTAAGTAAATAACTAAATATTATGTACTGAATATCTATCAGACAAAAACCCAGACTCCTATACTGGTCGACCAGCTGATTAACATAAAAAGGGCAAAGTCCAGGTTTTATGATTCCACATGTTGGACTTGTTTGCCTGATTTATACAGCTAGGTACCTTAATAATACTCTGATCTTAAAAGAACTGCAAATGTTCCATTGTTTCGGGGGATGATCGTAGGAAATTGTCACTTTGATTCTGGTCCACCGCTAAGAAACTACTTCATGGAGCAGGTGGACCAACCTTTGATAATTCGTTCTGTCTTACATTGATGGAATAAAATAGAGGATGAGGTCAAGCAGGACTTCCAAGAAAAATTTTACACCATAATTTTCAAGTCTAATCTCTTCAGCTGTAGCAAGGATGTTTGCTGCCACATGTCTAGTCAAAGCTATATTTGATTCCATATAGTGCATGACAGCGCTAAATACAATTTAGCCAAAACCTAGTGAGTTAGACTTTGTTCGGCTCACTTAAAGAAGGTACTCCCACTTTTCTAGGATGCACATAGATCACTAATATATAGAGAGGTATCTAGAATGCCCAAATATAAAGATTTGTGATGAAAAGTACTTTAGAAATATTATATAAGAAAATAATGGTCAAACTCGTACCTCGAAGAATAAGATCATAAAAAAATTAAAACATCATTTGTTAAGAACAGAGGGAGTATAAGTCAAGCGAACTCAATTCAATTGCATGCGCAAGCTAAGAAAGTAGACTGGTAGCTAGTACAGTGGAATGGGAAGGGGGGTGGCAGAGCAGCAATCATCAGATCAAAATCAAAAGTAACTGAAATAAAACCCACCAAGAGAGGGAACAGAGAAGCAGGGTTAAGTGAATGTATCCTATTTTTAACTTAAAAGATGGGATTAATAGCTTGGAAGGAAATAGTATATGTCTTCTATGAACCTTTTTTTTATAAATTAGCCAAAAAAAATCTAAAGCACTGTGGCCTAGATGAGCACAGTTTGTAAATTAAAACAAGCTGAACATTATGATTCAAGTCCTGATCATTTCCTTTTTGAGCTGTGTTTAAGGAACATGATGAATCAGAAGATTATTGATCACCCAGGTTTGCTACCAATGGTGATCAATGTGCATGCTAGTGTTGCTTTACACGGCTTCAAAATAAAGAGTGATCTAAGGACAGCTGATGGCTACAATATGTTCAGGTGATTATCTGACAGTAAAATGAATTATTAGGTTAAGATGATGCATACTCTCTTTTTTACGAGAACAACTGAAAAA
>JAYEVE010000957.1:0-98675 GCA_036346375.1 Guadua angustifolia | reverse complement strand
CACTCCCATAGTGGTCAAGACCACATAGTGGTCAAGACCACTTCTATAGAGGTCTAGATCACTCAAGACCACTCTCATGGGGGTCAGGACCACTCTTGTAGAAGTCAGGGCCACTCCTATAGAGGTTAGGACTACTCATATAGCGATCTAGACCACTCAAGATCACTCCTATAGACATCAAGACTACTTCTATAGAGGCCACGATCACTCTTGTGGAGGTTAGGACCACTCTTATAGAGGTCTAGACCACTCAAAACCACTCCCATGGGTCAAGACTAGTCCTATAGAGGTCACAAGCACTCCCATAGAGGTCACAACTACTTCTATATAGGTCACAATCAACCCCATGTAGGTTAGGATCGATCACTCACATAGAGGTCACGACCACTCTAGGAATAGCTACCCTAGTAGTCCTGAAGGTCATGACCTCTCTAGATGTCACAAAGGCCACAACCACTCCATGAAATGACCACCCTAGAAGTCACAAATCCCACGACCACTCTAGTGGTCACAAAGGCTATGACCACACTAGAAAACGACTACCCTAGAGGTTACAAAGCCTATGACCACTCTAGGAATGACCTCGCTAGGAGCATCAGGACCACTTAGTAGTGAAGCCAATACCACTTTGGACATGGTCATGACCACTTAAGACAAAATTCATGACCATTTTAGGTAAGGTCATGACCACTCAGGACAAGGTCAAGACCTCTCAAACCAAATTACTCATAACAAAGCAAGCTCATGTCAAACTCAAACTTACCCATGACAAAGCAAGCTCATGTCAAACTCAAACCTGAGCATCATAGGCTGAAACACAGTGAATTACTCATCACAAATATGGATAGACCACCACATGATCTTTCATTTTTATTTATACAGATGGCACACACGTGCTCAACTGTGTTTCCACTGCTTTATATGTATGTGATCTTGGAATTTGTCGACGATCGGGATCGTCAACCGCGAGAAAAGAGGTAGGGGTCAGAGAGTTTATGGAACCCGAGCGGCGCTTTTGCTCGAACGAAGGAAGAAAATCGATCGCGGTGATGGTCTGAACAAGGCGACAACGAGCACGAGACAAGAGTTTATCTTGGTTCGAGCCCTCGAAGGTAATAGTTTCTACTCCATGCGCCTTGGGCGGTGATTCTTGTTATCCGGGTGTCTGAGCGGTGGTTTACAATTCAAGACACGAATGGTGATTCCTAGCTCGAGTCATTGTGTGCCGTTGTGTTCGCCCTCTTTGGAGCTCATGCGCCTTGGTCTTTATACTCCTCTCCGCTCGAGCAGCCGGGTGCGATCCTTGAAAGGGCCTTTGTGCACCTTGAGGGTCAGGCAAGAAGCGCCCCGAACTTGCCGCCAAGACTCTTAGTCATCCCCACGACCTGTTCTCTGAAACCGCCAACAAATGCTAGATCCGAAATCCTTGGGCGGACGGGGCTTCAGATGAGACCCTTGCGAGCTAGAGGTCGTGCGTCGAGCTCGAGGCACACCAGCCGAGGTCGAGCGCCTAGTCGCACTCCAAAGTCATGCACGGGCCTTCCAGCTTGGAGGATCCATTGGCCAGACAGCCACGGCCAAGGAGTTCCTGACTCTCGTCACCACCCCCGAGGCTCTAGGGTGGAGGGAACCCTCGGACTCGACCTCAAGCCTCCTTCTTGGGATGGAAAAAAACCTTCAGAGGTCTTGACTCCTTGGTCGAGGCTCAGGCGGAGACCACAAGGCAAGTCCCTTGGCCTCGACACTGGGCGACCTTCTGACTTCTCGATGTTGAATACGGATGTGAGCAGTTGGTGGGCACTGGCGGCGTCTCGACTCAGTAGCCCAAGCCTCAATTGCACTGTCAAATCGCGGTTGGCACACCTTTTGAGCGCTGTGGACCGGACTTTGCGGTTTATAAACCCGTAGCCTCTGCTCGTTAAAAAGTTCTTGCACTTGCGCCTTCGCCTTCCAAGTCTTCGCTTGAAACAAGGTCCTCCTTCCTCTCAGACAAACCGGCCTCAACCGCCATGGCCAAGTTAGGAAGGAGCACCTCGTCGCACTTTCGAGGATGAAGGAGCTCGAGTCCACAGGGCTTTAGACCCGTTTACATGGCGACTCGGCAACAGATCGAGCCAAGACCCAAGGGCAGCACGAGATCGTCCGCACCGAGCACTATGCCCTCTTTGGCTTGCGGACCCGGAGAGTGAGTTTGTCATGAAGGTCCTCTCCAACATGCGACATCGAGCTCATCAACTCCGGTGCTTAGAACTCCGTTCTTCTCCTCACCATCTTTTCCCATCTGCGAGGGATTCCTAGGGATCCTCCCGACTCCTCGCTTCTTCTTCCCAGATGCCAGCCTCTTCCGCTCCGGGAAGGACCCCGTGGTTCCGATGCCTCTACTTCCTGGTCGGGCTCCTAAGAGGGCCTTCCTAAGTTCGGCCAGGGACTCCTTCGGCGAACGAGCAATATTTCTTCTGGAGGGGCGAGGCCGACGCTGAAGGACCCCCATCGCCAACCGCAAGAAGGAGACTCGAGTTTGACGACCTCGAGGTCGACGAGGAGGCCATCGCCCTCATCCATATCTGCGCCATCATGCAGACTCAACGGCAAAGCGATCGCTAACGATTTTCTCACGGAACGCGTGTGTCCCCTCTCGGTGGAGGGAGCACCCGTTCTTCGAGATCCAGGGTCCGATGATGCTACCGCGAGGGCACGTCTAGTAAGTCTTCTTGTCCCAAGGTCTCGTTCGTGTACACCCTCAGGCCTTCTCTTGATGAATACCGCTTGTCTTTCAAAGCGAAAAAGAATCTCGGTCGCCGCCCGGATGGTCGAGATGTTTGGGAAGGTGGCGCCGAGTACGTCATCGGCAACCCCGTCCCGAAGAATGTACTCACGCCGAAGGACGAGGTAAGTCTCCCACCAAGCGCTGAAGTCTTTTGCTCGCGAGCCTTCTGAAGCTTCGCTTACTCGCGAGCCCACCAGAGTTCTTGGACACGGCCAGAGGATGCTCCGTTGCCGCAGCGAGGCGAGGAGCAAGAAAGGGAAGAAGCGACCTTCCACCGTGGGATCCAGATGGAGGCGATGAAGCGCCACGTCGAGTGGGGGCGAGTGCCGCAGTAAGGGCCCTTCCGACCAAGCCCCCCCGAGCTTGTGTTTTCATGCCTTGCCGTCTGACGAGTCTTCCCTAACGCGAGAAACAGAGCGCGGCCACCGCCGCCAGTCTCGGCACTCCCCAGGTCAGGAAGCTCAACAGGCTCGCCAGCCCAGGTGATCGCGAGCCGGCTCGGACTCGAGGTCCTGTGTCATGAGGACACGCATAAGCGCGCCCCTCAACGTTGGGGCAACAAGACCTTCGACGACCCTCGACGAGGGAGGACTGTGACCAGGTAGGCCCGGCATCTGAGGGTGCTACCCCCTTCATTATCTTTCGCTTAGAGTATGCTTTTGATCGCATACCGAGCACCCGAGCTCGAAACTTGCCGTTTTGGACGATGGTCGTTGTCCGGGCGATCCGAGTCAGGAGGAGGACGCCAGGCTGGTCCCACGCCGCGATCGTCGTGGGACCACGCTTTCGGGCCAGCCCTTGGCCGGTGAGTTCTACCAAGGGCTCGACGACTCGTCTCAAGAAAACGAGCTCTTGAGTCATGGACTTGACAGGCGGGCCCACGACAGATCTTGCCGATGGGCCTCCGGCCCCCGTGAGGAGGATACTCAGGGCCTTGAGGCCACGATTGAAGTGGCCTCCAAGACCCCACCACCACGATCGCCAGGCGTTGAGGTTGCATGACCCCGCCGTCACCGGGGTGATCGGCCTGAAGCTCGCAGACCTCCCCGTGCGATCGTGCCGAAGGCCGAGGTCGCGGCACCCAGGCCAGCCGGAGGTCGTGAATGCCGAGGCGGATCCGTGCCATCCTTGGCGCCGAGACGAAGCGGGACTCGACCGTGGAGATCGGGGCTAGCATCGCCATGCTAGGTCCTCCCCGTCGTGCCTTAACCCACTGGAGGAGGCATGGATAACCAAGCCGCCCAGGCGAGGACTCGAGTCCGTCCTGCGTCGCCATTTGTGGTCGTGGTCGATCCCAAGACCGGCATGGCGGTTTGACGAGGAGGAGGAGATCCTCGCGATCGTATGTGACGATCGTGAGGACTTCTCCCACACGCCTCGGGAGGGGCGCTCCGCGAGTAAGGGTCTTCCCGCCAACCGTGAGCTCGTGAGTTTGACCTCCTTGTCCCATCTCATTTTTGGGCCACCCTTTTTGTCGTGGAAGGTGATCGACCATGCCTCTCGTGGGCTACAAGGCCTCAGAGAGCATGCTGTCAGGTCTTGAGGGTCTCCTCGGACCTTGAGAGGCGCGGGAGGTTGATTGCGACAGCCTCGCCTGCACCATTGAGGTCGAAAGGTGGGAGCTCGAGCGAAGGCCCAAGAGCTCGATGATCTCGCCGGACGATGAGGGCGCAGAGATAACCCACGCGAAGAGCTCGAGCACTCAGGGCCTCCGAACGTGACTTGCTTTTAAGGTCGTGGAAGCAGAGAAGCGCGCACGTTGACCAGGCCGCCGGTGCCGAGCCAAGATCGAGGCTCGAGAAGGCTTCATGAGGGCGTCGACTCAGCTCGAGGCCAAGATACTCCAATCGAGGAGGAACTTGGGAGCTGCCAACAAGACGCCAAACCGAGCAGAGCCAAGGTCAAGGACTGGAGAGACGCCATGAGGCGGCACACTCCACGATTTAGGGCGCCTCCCGAGCTCGAGGCCAAAATCCTCGAGCTTGAGGGGAAGCTCAACGATGCCACCAAAGCGCTTGAGGTCGAGCGCTAAAGTCGAGGCGCTAGAGAAGGCTCCGTGAAGTCGCCTCTTGGGCCCGGACTAAGGCCCCGGGCTCAAGAGAAGCTCGGCGTCGTGCGAAGCAACGAAGAGTGCCTGCCCGCCTTGAAGACGAACGATGTCGAGCCGTGGATGCTTCCCAAAGAAGCCCTCCAGCCTCGTGGTGAGATCGCAACCTCAAGGCAAAGTGGCCCGACTCAGCAGAAAAGCTTGCCCGCGAGATGGCCGACGTAAAGAAACATCAACAAGCAAGGAATGTACTAATGTAGTGGTTTGTTTTGGTGTACAAAGAAACCTCGTCCTGTTGTAAACCGTAGCTTGGAGATACTTGAAGTCTTTCTTGCTTTGCTTGTTAGCCGCTCCTGCTTTCTGTGTCGTCTTGCGCCGATAGGGTAGCCTTACCCGGCCCGTTGGGCCCGAGGTCGAGCGGCGCGCGTGCCTCGAACACAAGACTTAAATATGGACAAGAGGCCATGACTGCAAAGTGGAGGAACAATTCGCAAAAGGTAGAAGGGACGGCGGACATCGTTAAGGAGGTTAGTGCTCGACGGCTCGCGACCATGCATATCGCTCGACAGCCTAAAGCGGCGAGGTTCTCAACTTCGAGCCGGGCACGAGGAAGAGCTAGATTGGCAAGAGGTTAAACCACGCTTAGCTCGTCTCACCGGGGTGAACGTCTAAACTGCGGCTACTTAGACTAGGAGCAAATGCGCTTGCGCATCGAAGGTCGTGGTTCGAAAAAACAAACGAGGAACCGCTCGAAAAGAAATAGCAAAGAACATAAGTGGAAGCAGGATATAAAGAGGGCAAAATGAAAGACCAAATTTTTATTGAAATGTGAAGCATAGAGGTTACACATAAAATTTCGAAGGCGATCTATGTTCCACGAGCTAGAGAGTCTCGCCATCGGGCATCGCTAGCCGATAAGCCCCTGGCGATCTGTTGAAACAACTCTATAGGGCCCTCCCACCGCAGGATAACTTATTGGTCTTTGGAGCGAGCTCGAATCCGCCTCGGGCTAGGTCCCCAACAAGGAGCCGCCAGGTCAGACTGCATCGAGACGCATGTCTGCGAAGAGCTTGCAGTGGTAGTGCGTTGATCGTAGCGATGCACCTGCATCTTACTTCTTCGCGAGGGTGAGGTCGAGAGACTGCTCGCGTTTCAAAGTCAAGCAGGTCGACCAAAGCGACCTGGCGAGCCAGTGGCGTGACCTCGGGAGGCGGGGCGGCCATCAAAACGAGCTAGAAGGGCGTGGACCACTGTGGTTTCGGCTTGTTGTAATCGAATAGACCATAGGACGGTGGGAAGTTCGCCCACCGAGTGCCTGCAGTGTCGGTCGAGCTCATCTCGCGACTCGCTTCTTGACGCCCTAGATGATTTGCCCGTTGGGCGTTCCACGCTCCGCTGTTCTGGGGGTGAGCCACCGGCTAAGCAGATTTGATGCCGAGTTCCTCGCAAAACTCCCCGAACAACTCGGCCGGTAAACCGAATCACCGCTGTCGGTGATAATTTTGCATGGAACCCGTGCACTGTGACCACGAACAAGCGGAAGAAATGAATCGCCGCCGGCGATTATGGTCGAGACCGTTGACCTTTATCCACTTGGTGAAGGTGTCGACAATGACGAACGAAACTTCTTCCCGCTGTTTGAGGAAAAGGACCGAGGATGTCCGCCCCCTGTGTCGAGAAGGGCCATCTGAAGGGATGGTGCGGAGCGCGAGGCGGGTTGATGCGACTTCGGGGCGGAATTGGTAGGCTCGGCGAGTCGCGACGATATCACGAAAGCATCCCGGCGCCGAGGGCCAATAGTACCTACGCGAAGGCCTTCCGACCATTATCTCAGACTGAAGAGTCGCTCTACGAGGCCTCGAGTGAATGTCATCAGAGTACTTACCTCCTCCGTGGAGATGCACCGTGTCGGGGATGCCAGGAAACATTGCGTCTGTAGAAGCTCTCCCTCGACAAGCGTGTCTACTGCATCGCCTCGTTGATCCGGCTCTTCTCGGCGAGTTTCGTGGTGAGTCGCCTGAGCAATGAAATTGTGGATGGCCTCGGCCCAGGAGGGGGTACCGACCACGGGCCACTATGGCCCCTTGGTCGAAATCGACGGGACGAGAGCGCCTCTGTGATGACGTCGGGTGGGATGTCGCTGCCGGAGGAGCCGAGCTTGGAGAGGAAGTCTGCTTATTGGAGTTGTCCCTACTGGGATGTGCTTGAGCTCCAAGTTACGGAACCATTTCTCCATCTTTGCGACCTCGGCGAGGTACTTAGCCATCGAGTCTCCAGAGCATTGGTAGTCCTTGTTGAACCGGTTGATGACGAAGTGGGAGTTGCCCTTCACGACCAAAGCGGCGACACCCAAAGCCTTGCAAGCTCAGAAGCCGGCCAGAGGGCTTCAGTATTCCGCCATATTGTTGGTCGCCGAAGCCAAAACGAATTACGATACCTCAATTTGTCGCCGCTGGGTGAGGATAAGGATCCCAGCCCGAAGGCGTGAAGGACCTCGAGCCGTCGAAGAACATGACCCGGGCTTTTCCTCTTCGACACAAGCTCGGGAGGCGGGCTCGACGTCTGCTTTCGACCACCACGAAGTCGTGAGCACTTGTGACTTTATGGTCGTATGCGCCCGCGACACGGACGCCGAACGCCGCCAGGTTCCATGGCCCACTTGGTGATTCGTCGCCACCCTCCGGGTTCTCAGGATGTCCCCAGCGGAAGCCGCTCGGGGCGACCACAGAGCGCTGAAATAGTGCCGAGCTTACGCTGGCCATGAGGAGAGCATATAATACTTACGACCTGCGGGTAGCGCCCTTCGCCGTGCAAGACCTCGTGACATAATAAATGGGTGCTATCGAGACCCGTTCGCCACCAGGGGCGGCACTAACGGCTTGAGGGCGGCGCGAGATATAGCAAGAACTTCTCACCAGTTGCGGCGTTATGGAGAGGAGTGGGGACGCGGCAGTGCCTATCAGATCGTCGAAGGATCGTTGGGCCTCTGGAGTCCACTCGAAGCCCCCGTGCTTGCGCAAGGTTTGGAAGAATGGGAGCCCGCGCTCGCCGAGCCTCGAGATGAACCTGCTGAGGGTGGCCATGCGGCCAGTGAGGCTTTGCACCTACTTGATCGAAGTCGGGGGTGCCATCTGCTTGATCGCCTCGATCTTCTCCGGTTTGGACCAACCCCAGAGCCCCGATCATGTAGCCGAAAGCACCTTCACGGGGCGACGCACCGAACACGCACTTCTCGGGGTTGAGCTTGATCTTGTGCCTGTTCAGGTTGGCGAAGGTCTCCTCGAGGTCGCGAACGTGGTCGCCCTCGGCGGGGCTTTTGACGATGATGTCATCCACGTAGACCTCAAGGTTCCACCCGATCTGCGGCTCGAAAGTCTTGGTCATCAGTCGTTGAAAGGTGGCCCCTGCATTACTGCAGACCAAATGACATGGTCGATATAGCAATAGGTGCCAAACGGCGGATGAAGGAAGTCTTGCTTTCGTCCTCGACCGCGGCCTTGATCTGGTGGTATCCCGAGTAAGCATCCAAGAAGCTCGAAGATCTTGGCATTCAGCGGTGGAGTCGACGATCACGTCGATCTTGTGAAGCGGGAAGTTGTCCTTCGCAAGCCGAGTTCAACCCGTATGGTCGACGACATTCTCCACTTTCCTCCCTTCTTACAAGCACGATGACCGGGTTGGCTACCACTCGGAGTAGTTAATCTCACGAATGAAGCCGGCCTTCAAGAGCTTGTCAAGGTTCTCCTTGATGATCGCGACCTTCTCCGGGAGAAGCGGCGCACTTCTGGGCGTCTGTGTCGGGGCCGGATCCCACCTGTAACTTGTGCTCGATCACCTCCCTCGGGACGCCAGGCATGTCCGCGGGCTCCCAAGCAAATATGCCCTTGTTGGCGCGGAGGAAAGTGACGAGCTCAAGTTCCTATTTGGAACTCAGCTCGTCCGAGACGTGGACCCTTTTTGGCGAGTCACTCTCATCGGCCGACGCCTTTCTGTTCCCATTGGCTGAATTTGCTTATGCTAAGGCGGGCGTTCTTGTCGTCGCCTCCGGATCACAGCTGAGGCAGATGCGGCGAGAGCCAAGGCTTTGGTCTGCAACCATGTGCCGCTTAGGTCGCCTCGCACTGATGATGACACTTGGGACCAGCGACTTCATGCACCGATGGCTATAATGGTTGGTCGCCATGAACTTGACCAAAGCCGCCGCCCGAGGATGGCGTTAGACGGAGGTCACCCTCGACCACCTCGAAGGTGATCAACTCGATGCGAAAGTTGTCGAGCCACTGAAGGTGGCAGGTAAGACGACCGCCCTAAGGGGTGGTCGAGCTCCCTGGACTATCCCAAGAATGGTATGGTGATGCTCTTGACCTTCGACCGGGAATCGTGATCCGGTCGGCGCTCTTCGCTGCGACAAGTTAAGAGAGCCGCCGCCATCGACCATGACGCGACCGGCCGTGGTGTTGCTAATGGTCGAGTCACGACAAAGGCGGTCTTCGTGTCTCGGGCCATACACGGGAGAGCGTCCTCGGAGAGAAGGTGATGGTGGCTGACCCACTTGCGGTCTGCTCGACGGACCTCCCCCGGCGACTTGGTAGATGGTCCGCGGCGGCCTTGACCTCGCTACCGTGCGTAGGCCGATGAGCCACCAAGATGACGTCAATCCGCGCTCACCTTGCTGGAACTCCAAATCGAGGTCATCGTGGTCGCCACGCATTCACCGGTCTCTGTGGTCGTCATCCTTCTGAACACGGGCATCTCACCCCGCCCATCATAGAAAGCGCCCAATTTATACTCCAAGCTGCGGTTCCGCAGTCGTGGTAGCCATACTGGGAATAGGCGTAACTTGATTCGTCATATCCCGCGTGTCCTTCGGTCCCTCGGTAGGGCATCGGCCGTCGGGGCCGCAAGACGTTAGCCCTCTGCTGAAATTTGGTTCTTCGTCTAGTGTGGTCTGGTCGACCTTGGCGAGGCTTAGAGTCCTCCCGAGCTTGGCCTCGGACCTCGAGGACCTCATGGCCGCCATCCATGCCGAGATCACCGCGCAGAGCCTCCGCCACCTTCTACGATCGCTTCGCTGGCTTGGTGGTGGCGCCTTGGTTTGCCGCACAGAGTTGGGCGGGCGCCCTGTTTGTCTGCGACTCAAGCTTACCTTGGTCGTGTCGCGTTCAATGGACGGCATCGTCTGCGTCCGCGTCATCGCCTCGCCATGCGGGAAAAGTTTGTTGTGGCTGAGTCTCGAGGTGATCTCGTGTCTTGGTGAGATCGTCCGATCACGCGGACCCGAACTTGAAGGCCTTGATGACGGCCTCGTCGAAATGCTCGGGATCGAGTTCCTTGTGCGGATGAATCGCCGCACAAAGTCGCAGATGGCTCGTTTCTTCCCACGGATGACACGATCCAGTCTTTCTCGCCTGCGGCCGCTCGTAACAACTCTGGAAGTTGGAGCGAAGGCGTTCTGAATCTGGCACCACGACTGAAGGGCAAGCTTCGATTAAAAAGCCGTCTCAGCGGCCCTGTCCCGCGATCCGGAGGTAGTTTGCCATTACTGAAGCTCGTCCCCTCCGCCGCCAGATAGCGGCCGAATAGATGGACAGAACTTCGTCGGGGTTCTTAGTCCCGTCGAGCGCTTCGATGTGCGCTGGCTTGAGCCTGCCGCCACCGCGACGCGACGAAGGCCGTCTTGAGTACGCCATGCATAGTAGAGGCGGACAGTGCACGCCGGTCATGGTCATCGCCGACAAGATCCCTGCTGCTGCCAGACTCGGAGTCGAGGCTCCCCCGGCGGCGGCTCGACCTCCGGAGGGAACGACCATGGTGCCGAGCACGGGAATCACCTGGTTGGTAACGCAGGCGGTCTCTGACCTGCGCGCTTGGGCGGAACGTCCCGGGAGAGGTCCGCAGACTGCGCCATCGACTGGAGCGGCTTCGGCTCAGTGCCTGGTCTCGGTTGGCGCGCGGTGCGTGGGGGCCAAGGCATCGTCTGCGTGAGTCTCGTCCCGAGCTTTGTTGCTCGAGGGCTAACTCTGCAGGAGGTGTCCGACGCGGTGACGGCGTGGCGTGTTATCGTTACTTCTCGGGAGCGGGTCCCCGAGTGTTGACTTCGGTCACGGAGGTTCGACCTCGGTCAGAGTTCGATTGAGCTCTTGGCGAGGCTCGGCCAAAAGAGCTCCGACCGCCTCTCTCGGGTCGGCCATGACGGGCGATAGCGCGAGGCGCTCTCGCAGTGAGGAGCTGGCGGCTCGAAGACGCGTCTTGGCCTTCTCTGGCCTCTCACGGAGAGCGGTTATGGCTTGGTTGATGGCAACCGCACTATCCGTGAAGCGTCTTGGGGTTCGAATCACGGTCATCCGCATCTCCTCTGGCGCCTTGACCGTCGCCATCGTAGCGTCTTTGCTCGAGCGGCGGCGAATGCGTGAACGAGGACACGGAGTCGAGTCCGTGCTCGAGGAAAATCCATCGATGAAGGGCGCCATGCTCCCGGGATCCCGTGTCGTTCTCGAAAAGCAAAACAATCGCCCCACGGTGGCGCCAATTTGTCGACGATCGGGATAAATCACCGCGAGAAAAGAGGTAGGGTCGAGAGTTTATGGAACCCGAGCGTTTTGCTCGAGCGAAGCGAAGAAAATCGATCGCGGTGATGGTGAACAAGGCGACAACGAGCACGAGACAAGAGTTTATCTTGGTTCGAGCCTCGGAAGGTAATAGCTCTACTCGATCCGCCTTGCGGCGGTGATTCTTGTTATCTGGGTGTACTGAGCGGTGTTTACAATTCAAGACGGTAATGGTGATTCCTAGCTCGAGCCGCTTTGGTGTGTCTTGTGTTCGCCCTCTTTGGAGCTCATCGCGCCTTGGTCTTTATACTCTCGCTCAGAGCGGTAGGGTGCGATCCTTGAAAGGGGCCTTGGCACCTTGAGGGCTGGCAAGAATCGCCCGAAACTTGCTGCGCAGACTCTTAGTCATCCCCACGACCGTTCTTCCGAAACCGCCAATCAAATGCTAGATCCGAAATCCTTGGCGGACGGGGCTTGAATGAGACCGCCCGAGCTAGAGGTCGTAAGTGAGTCGAAGCTCGGGCACTGCGCCGAGGTCGAGCGCCCGATCGTACTCAAATCGCGGTCGGGCCTTCCGAGCTTGGGGATCCGTTGACCGCACGCCGGCCGGTCAAGGAGTTCCCAGCCCTCGTCAGAATTGTATTGTCAAATAATGGCCCATGCATGATCTTGCTTCTACGGGTTCGCCCTCACAATTTGTGATATCCAATGACCAAAGACACCTGATTCTTTCACCATGACAGGAACAGGAGACAAGCGAAAAACTTCATCACATATTCACATGCTTAAACAGATCGGATGGGTCATCATATGATAATCCAGATGAACTATATCAGTTTTGCTTTGTAGCCCTATAAGCTTGTGCAATGTGATCTACAAGATCATTTTCAAAGCACTTGCCAACCGGTTGAAGGCTGTGTTGTTGGCAATTATATTCGTAGAAGAATTGTTACAGATAATGTGGTGGCAGCATATGAATGTTTGCACTTTGTGCGAACTAATTGCACAAAGAAGAGTAGGTACTATATATGCCCTAAAACTGGATATGGCGATGGCTATACGACTGAGTTGAATGGGTTTTAGCTCGCCATGGGTGGGCAAAGTTATGAAATGTGTCAAGTTAGTCTCGTTCGCAGTGCTTTTCAATGGTGGGAGACTTGATTATTTTCTTCGTACGAAAGGAATGCACTATGGAGACCCAATATCTTCCTATATGTGTGCAGAAGGGTTTGTCTTGCATTCTCAATAAGGAAGAAACACTGAATTAATAATCTCCAAGGGATTCTTATAGCTAGGCAGGATCCAGTGGTTAACCATCTGTTGTTTACGGATGACAATACTACAATGCCTAGGGGCAGCTGGTAAATTTGGCAAAATCATCTATTTTCTTTGGTCGAGGCTGCAGTGATCAAACAAGGGATGCTATCAAGGGTATTGTTCATGTCCCGAATGAATCTCTAAATGAGAGATATTATGGACTCCCTCCCTACGGATGTTAGCCGTTCGAAGAATGGTGTCTTCAGGGTTTTGAAAGATAGGATTTGGGGCAAGATACAAGTTTGAGTAGAACAACCATTATTAGCTGGTGGGAAGGAAGTTCTTATAAAATCCATCGTTTAAGCCATACCTATCAACTCTATGGTTTTTCTAAAATTGCCCCGTGGCCTCTGCAACCACATAAATGCTATGATCCATCATTTTTTGTGGGGAAGCAAGCATAGGGAGAGAAAGACAGTGTGGGTCAGCTAGGAGAAGATGACAATATCAGAAAGCTGGGAGTAGATGACAATCTCAGAACTCTATTTTGGAGTTCAGAGATATTGAACTGTTCAACTTGGCTCACCTTGCTCAACAGGCATGGCAGATACTAATGGAACCAAAGTCATTTGCTCTTGACTTTCGTTTGGGCCATGGTGGTCAGTGCTCCTAAGATCATAGAAGCAATAATACAGAGTTGGTGCCCAACTCCTTGAGGCGGTGTATTTGCCCTCTTCAGATCTCTTATAGGCCGAGCTATGTTTCCACCTCGTCCCAGGTTTGGAGAGCTACCCTTGGAAGGAAGGGACGTGCTAAAGCTGGGTTCAACAAGAAGGAATGGTTCAGGAAGATACCAATATTTGGGGATATAATTGGTGAGAAATTTTGTGGTGTAGTATACTAGTAAGTAGATGGTGAGTACTAAAAATCAGATGTAGCTATTGATTTGTTAAGGATATTTCTACAACTGTAATACTAGAGGAAGTATAAATAATGAGCTCTTTTACGATACACAATATTAAGGCCTAGTTTAAAACAGCTTCTAATTGTGCAGATTCGGATTCTTTAAGAATCAGGTAGGTGATAGCTTTTGATTATCTAAGAATCTAAATTCGGCTTCTCCAAAAAGCTTCTTTAGAAGCTTCTTCCACAATAAGAAGCAGAGTTGTACACAAAATCACAAGCTACCATCTACCTGATTTTTGGAGAATCTAGAATCTGCACAATCAGAAGCTATCCCAAACTAGGCCTAAATATTAGTCGTCCATTATATTTGATTTAACAGATTGAATTAGTTAGGTTTTAGTTATACTTCTACCGGAAGTATTGGTAGCAGAAATCCTGTGAAGGGTAATGCTTTAATTGACCATCCTTTTCTATTCTGAACACGGACGGTGTGGCTAGGGGCGTTGGTGTCAATAGGAACTGGGTGGGCGACTGCTACAGCATCGACAGGAACCAGAAAGGCGATGGTTGTGACATCATCAAGATCTAGAGGGGACTGTCTCGGTGTCGATAGGAACCGGGAGGGCGTTGGCGTCGACACGAATTGGGTAAGCAATGATGCATGAATTTGGGCAGTGACGTCGAGGATACTAGCAAGGTGTAATGCAAAATACGATCAAAAGTTTGTAATATCCCTAACAAATAGACAGTTAGATCTGATTTCTACCACAACCATATACTACCAATATACCACATTGTAAAACTTCTCATAAATAATATTAGCTAATTTGATCCATTGGATGTATAAGAATGAACAATCCATATTAAATCTAGTGTACTGTAAAGCAGGGTTTCAAATATCGACGAAATCACTCAAAAATCATGATTTTTGACTGTATCAAGCTAGCTAGTTCGATAAACTATATCGATCGATAAACCGATAGAATTCAAAAATTTGGGAAATTTTATGCGACATAAATCGCTTGATTATCGATGAAAATCGCTAAAAATTGGTCATTGGAAAATTTCACTTGAACGGTATATTATCGGTGAAAATCAACTGATTAACAGTGAAAACCAGTTGATTTTTTATTTTTTGAAAAAAATTTCATTTCGAAACCCCTTGGTTTTTGATGATTTTCGGACAAGTTTTGACAAAAATCGATGTCGACTGGGATTCGGTTTTCAACCTCAATTTGGTTTTGTAGACAGTACAATAAGGAACTCATGGCTAGATGCCTCACGAAGGGCTGCTACGAGCATGGTTCGAAATATTGTATTTTCAATTTTTGAATGATTTTGTATTTTTGATTATCATAAAAACTGACCGAAATTCGGTAAAAAATTTGGTAGAAATCGAATGAGTTTGAAGTCATATATTTTGAAATTGGTGGTCAAATTTCATCTAAAAAAAATCAAAAATTGATCGATATTTGAGCTATTTTTATTGATTTTCAAGCTATTTTCGCCATTTTTTATTTTCAATTTTGGAGCCATTTTACACGATTTTATTAAAATTTCTATACACTCAAGGAAAATTAAAAAATGTAAATAATTGCATAAAATCAAAATTAATCTATAAAATATCTCAAAGAAATTTCAATAATTTTTGAATTCATTTATTTCTTCTGGAAAATAAAAAATAGCCATTAATGAAAAGGAACGAAGAGACTTTCAGATTTGTATAAACATTTACAAGCTTGATCATGCTCTAAAATTTTAATAGTATCATAAAATTTCCCAAGGATCATGTATTAAAAATTTTAGAAATATTAGACTTTATTTATTGCCCCTAGAAAATAATAAACCGAATAGGATATACAAAGGCAGTAGAACCTTTAGAATTTTTTAAAAATATATAGGTCTGATCATCATCTAAATTTTTTTAAAAAAATCATTAGCATTGCCTTTTGGACATCACATAAATTGTTTACAAATATTAGACATCATTATTTCCCCTAGAAAATAAAAAATAGAATAGTATATAAAAAGACAATAGCATTGTTAGAAGTTTTAAAAAAATACACATATCTGATAATCATATGAAAATTTTACAGAATCATTAGCATTGCTTCAGGACCTCATAAAAAAATTTCAAAAATTGTTCGCACCTTTTTTAAAAAATTTTCACATTTTTTAATTTGCATTTGAATTTTACCGGTTTACCAAGCGGTTTTATATACCAAACCAGCTTGATACGGTAGATAATTGCGATATTAGCATGATTATCGATGATATGGCAAACCCTGGCTACAAGCCTGTGAACGATATGTAGGGGTGGGCATTTTTAAATAGAAACTGAATTACCGAACCAAACTGCACCGAATTAACCGATTATTTCGGTTTTTTCGGTTTTCGGTTCGGTTTTTGTTTTGGTATAATTTGGTTTTTGGTGTTCGGTTCGGTTTTTCTCTTTCAAAAACCAAAATAACCGAATAGCCTATGTACAATACCATTTTTATAATATTCTTCCTAAAGCCGCTAAAAATTCTCATATTCTAATACATTTATGTATATGTTTGGTATATTCATATATTCTATTATGCTTATATTGTAATTATCTATGAATATTGTGTGGGTTTATCCATACTCTATGTTGCGATATAAGGACTAAATCTAATTTACCTAGTGTTTATTCATATTTTGGTTAACCAAAAAACCGAATTAACCGAACTGAAATATTTCGGTTAATTCGGTTCGGTTTTTTATTTTGATTAGAGAAATTCAGTTTTTAGTTTCCAAAAAATGAATTATTTTAAAACCGAAAAAACCGAACCGATCAATCCGAAAAAACCGAATACCTACCCCTACCGGGATGTGCATAAAATCCAGATCCTCCTCTCCGGTTGTTTGAGCTCATTTAGTTTTCATCTTGCCCATGGAGGCGCGAGGTGCTGGAGAAGTACTTTTACGCATATGGACATTGATTGTTGCTTGCTGGGCAAATGTGGTGTGCCAGGCTCAAGGCAATGTTTGAAGGAGAATTCCACAGCCCCTTCTTTAAGTTTCGTTTGAGAGAAATTTTACAATATATATATTAGTAGTATACGGTGGACAATACAAATCAGATCGAGCTAGCCAGTAATTTATTTAGGGTACTACTCCTACTTACCGCAGAAAGTGTAAATAAACCCTTACCCTTTAAACTTACCCAGTACTAAACCCTTACCCAGTACCGATGGAATGGCGGGTCGGGTGAGGCCGAGTGGTGTTGAGGAGAGAGCTCCCTAATTAATTGGATATCCCACCCTAAGTAGGTAGCAGTAGGCGCGGTGTGCAGGAATGACAATGGCCATTTGTAGCCGCTTCTGCTGTAACGAGGGCCGGCTCAACCTGGCTCAAGATTGTTATGTTTCCGGTGTTTGCTTGGGGTCGGATTGTTTTGAAGTTTCCAAGAAGCTGCACGAGACAACGAGGCGCTCCTACATGGCTCTTCTCAAGGAGATCAACACCTACGCGGGAAGCTTTCAAAGTTGTTCTTCCAGTCGTGAAAGTAGGGACTCCAGCGTCGATGCTCACAATTTAGCGAGATTTGCTTTGTAATTTTACAGAGACCAGTTTAGTTCTCGTAGTAAAAAATGTTAACGCAGGATTATTCCACAAGCATATATTTTGCAAATATCTATTTAATTTCTGTAAATTACAAAGCATGCATGCACGTCGAGCATACACTAGTACTACCATACCCATACATATCGTATGCACACACACCTCAGCACACCTTCTAGTACATGACTTGTTGGGCTTGGCTGCACGCTGTCGAAAACACACCCATCGTCAGTACCTGGTCAGTACGTGGTCCGCTCTGCTCGCCGTGTCCTCGTTTTCAAAGCTTTTCTACTTGCAATAAGGTTAGTATAGATTGTTTATGCTTTTCCATCTAATTGATTTGATAAACTATTATTTATTTATATTTTCTATCATAGTAGAACAATAAAAATAACACTACAAATCAATGCGTAGATTTGATTTCCATTACTTATTGTATGTTACTAGTATAATGTACTATGAAATTTTTGTTTTTTTTTTCTTTAACACGTGTATCTTTCGTTCGGTTTCGGATCTATCTTTCGATTTCGTCAAGGAAAGGCGCTGCAAGACAGGTGTGTTACTTTGTTCGAGTCTAAGACTCATCAGGGTGCTCGCCTTTTTCTTAAATGCAAGCCAAGCCAGAGCTCTGGACCAAAATTCAAAAAAAAAATGACGAGAAGGTTGTGAGACCCAGCTGACCCCGCAGCTTGAATTATCACTGATACAGTTCTGTCCGACTGATCGGCCTGTTCTTAAGGAACAAATGTCGATCACTACAAAGTAACAGCAAACAAACAAAGTAAGAATATCTGCTGTCATGCAAAACTAAAAACATGTCATTATTCTTGTGAACTTGTCAAATTCAATCGATCAATCCTCGTTAGAAAATATTGGAACATGGTAGCTAGCACGTCCAGATCAGACGGGGATCGAAACGGAGGCGAAAGTGAAGCGAAATGGAACGTACGTCGACAAAGCTAATCAGTACTAACTGGAAATAGGTGTCAGTCATAGCAGGCATCTCATAAGAGTACGTAGTAGGTGATGTTTCGTGAGGTAGTAATGCCGGTTTTCATAGGGTATTCCAACGAAATTACAAAATGTATATGTACTCCTCTCCTCCTCCATCATATATCCTGGAGTTTAGATGGTACAGAGAAGAGTGTGTCGAAACTTGAAAGCAACACTAGCACACCGTACCTGAAAAATACGAACGTGGTGAAACTTCGCAATTTCACCAAACTTAGAAGCCAGAAGTTCCTAAAAATTCTCAAAAATTACAATATGCAGGGAGAATATGTGCTATATCTATACAAACTATCAAACTCAATCACATTTATGAAATATGAAGAAGAAAACGCTTATTCAAACGGTGAAAGCACAAGGAGCGAGCCTATCTCAGCTGGCGAAGGCGCTGAGCTGCCAAGAAGCCCGCCCGCGTTTGAGTATTGACGGCAGCGCCTCATGAGCCGCGTGCAAGCACGGACATGTGTGCGTGCATGTGTGTGGAAGGTTTGTATGTCTTTATAGTTCGGCTGTTTGTTTTTCTTTTTTAATGAATGCGGAGCTTCTAGCCAATTTTTTTTTTTTAAATGGTGAAAGCACTATTCTACAAATATTTTTCGTACATGCCAAAGACGATTGAATTTAATCTTGAAACCTTGTAGAGATATAAGAACATGCTCACGCCCTACATCACATAATTTGTTTAGACTTTAATGTGAGATTGTTTGTTGCTCCACCTAATTGTCTGCGCAAGGACCACCGTTAATTTGTTCCTTTCGTTCATTTCGTACATGTTACCCATCCACCATGAGCATGACATGTTCGAGAAGAGCTTAACAAGATAATTGGGGCCATTTTCCATTACTGTGCCAGAAGAAAATGAGATGGTCCCCAGCTATCTGTATATTTAATTAGAAAATCTTCTCCTGTTCAAATTAAATAGAGAATACTGTCAATTTCAATGTGGCACATTCATACATATATACAACAGAAGTTTACATCAGTAGACGACAAGGTAGAATATATGATAGGTTCGCAGCAGCAAGGGGGACCGGAGGAGGAAGAGGACGGCGATGATGGCAGGAGAGAGGATGAAATCGCGAAGTGCGAGGACGACGGTGCCCAAACCCTAGCTATCTTGGGAGGCCCTCCGGCATGGCTCAGTTCGATTTGTAAACAGAAATGGGAGAGATGCCAGATCGACACACGAGGTTGCAAGAGATTTTTGGATATTTGCCACTTTAAACACGCCATTTCGCAAATATACACTGCATCCATATTTTATCGACTAAAAGGTTACATACGCTATCGTTTCAAGTGGCATCATATATTTCATTGACTCAGATGGTTCTTTTAAGTGGCAAGGATAACACACGAGGTTGGGGATTGCACGGTTAGATTTAGATTTCTTTTATGACTAGGCATGGTAGCGTGTGACCGCACGCCGTGTTGTGTGGGCTTAGGGAAAAAATCGACGAAACGACGCAAATGCGATTTTCAACATATTTCTCACACCGGAAAACAGCAAAAACCGAGTTACGGGGGAAAAAAATAAAGAGTTAAAGAGTTAGAGTTGTAGAAATATCTCTTTCGACGAATTATTTGGGAAATATCGGAGACCGAGGTGGAAAAACGAGGTGGAAAACATCTAGAGGAAAAGGCTAAAAATTATTAGTGATTTACAACTTTTTTGAGTTGCACACATATTTCGGTGATTTAAAACATTTTTTCCGCAAACGGAGAAAGGACCTAGACGTGATGACAACCTTCTTAGAGATGCACAAATATTTCTGGTGACGAAAACATTTTTTCCCTGAAAAACGGAGAAATGACCTAGATGTAAGGAGTGAGGACCTATTTGTTACGTTTTTGGACCTGTCCGCTATCCTGAAAAATTAGAAAAGGGCATGTTCGCGATTTGAATTTAACGGGGGCTTTTTCCATAAAGTACCGCGCGAGGGACCCAAACGCGAAAAAAAATAAAAATCTTGCCCTCACAAAAAATCGCGAAGAATCTATTCGTAATTTCGAGGAACCTATCCGTAATTTAGAGAAACATAAAGGATTTTTTGCAAAAAAGGCAAGAGCGACACGTGGACACTCCCTCGGATCGGCTAGCCCAGGGGCTGTAATATGTGTCATATTGGACCGCGAGTGGGCTGCGCTTGGCGTGGAGGAGGCCATGCTTCCAAACGAGACGAGCCTTCGACTGGGTACCCACGTAAGATTCGCCGGCCCATCCAAACAAGGAGCTATATATCATGCAGTACAGCTAGGTCTCCAAGACGACACGTACACACGTAAAACAAAATGATGATGAAGGCAGAAACATGGGGCGACACTGACGAACGAGCAAACAGGTTATTTGAATCTACCTACAGTTTGTTCCATTCAGTGTACTGCCGCTCACCAGTTCAGGCGACATGAACAGACAGGCCGGCGATGCTCTCGTTCAACTGTCGCTTTCGACGACTGGCTCGTCCGCGCCAGATGTACCCCATGATACGTGCGTGTGTGTGTGACTAGTTGGTAGTCGGGGGCGAACCGTTGGAAGATCGACGTAGTCTAACATAATTTAATTCCATAGTTATGTAATAACAACATCAAATTAAATATCACGTCTATGATAAAATTATTACTAGCAGCTAGCGAAAGATACGTCCTGTCACCCAGCAGAAAAAGAGCTTTTCGTAGTCTCTAATCTTACAAGAAAATCCAAACGTTTTCCCCACTGATAATCTCAGAAATAAACCTATGTTTATGTAGCCTACCTAACCCTCTGCTATTCCAAAATGGCCCCTTCACGGTTTGCTTTTTGGATTAGGAGATTGACGCCATGTTTCTTGTGGAAAGACAGCACAGAAACTTTCTTGGCCATTCTCTCTTCTTTTTCTCGATAAAACAGGTTGGAAATCCAACCCACTATCATCTGCCAAAATTAAATCTGCTTGTAGCCCACTCAAATCTTGGAGTGAGGGAGACTGATCAAAACAATCGTCATTGCTCTTCTCATAAATAATTGGTGTCAGCGTACTATACGCTGGGGTACCCTCTCCACCGCATAAGGTACAATCCACGGTGGCCGGCAATCTAGGCGGGCGATTCTGACACGGCCGCGTCGGTCCACGTGGCGCCCGAAAGCAGTGGGCGGCACGCCTCGCTCGTTCGGCGCCCAACGTGGCGGTTCGGCATCGGCGGCGATCACGGCACGGCCGTGGCGTCGCCCACGTGGCGCCCGGCGGCGGTGGTGGCACGCCCGCCGCTTCGCCCTGAGGCAAAAAAGGTGGTAGCGGTGGCCGCCTCAAGGCTCCTTCCGCCGCATCGCGGTCGAACGGCAGTTCGCTATGGCAGTGCTTATCACCGCAAGTGTTTACGAACGAGCCCATTCCTCCGACGCCTCACCCACATCACGGGGGGTCCCATCCCATGACTGCAAAGGCACGCAGAGGCATTTAATGAGGCCGGAGGAACGACAACACGGAAGGAGCATTAAATGTGTTTAGATCAAAGATGATGACCCTCCTTGTACCTACCCTGCTGGCCTGGTCTATATAAGGGCCCTTGGGTGCATGGGAAGGGGATCGGATCCGGATCACCAACCAAGCAATACTAGAGAAAGCTAGCGGATGAGCTTGTAACTCAAGAACTCAGACCGGTTCAATACACCCCATAAGAAATTTAGCAGATCGTAAGGTCATTACCCTTCATACAAGGGGCACGAACACAGGTAAAATCGCTTGTTCTTCCTAGTTCAGACACCAAACCTCCGTGTGGGAGTCCTCCAGGTTTTCATCCTCTCGATTAGCTCGCTTGCCAAGACGCCTCCTACCAACAAAACCCGGCTCAGAGATCACGGGCCTGCTCAGTGGAATACGCCGACAGGCGCCGCTGTAGGGGGCTAGTGGTTGGTTTTTCCGCCAACTCCCTGAGTTTCTGTGTTCTTTGCTCGATAGTAAGTCCGCAGATCCGGGATGGCGGGCTCTCATCGCCAAGATCAAGCTGGGAGAGTGGTGTTCAGGCGCCCGGCAGCCTCTCGGCCGATCGGATCACTCGACCCGCCTCGCAGGTGGCGGCCTTGCTCTGTGGATCCCGGGGCCTCCGTCGACGCCGCTTGCCATGGAGGCGCCACCCGCTCAAAACCTACATGCTGTCTGTCTCCTCTGACCACCCTCCGGTGGAACTTGCAGAGATTCTCCGCCACTCCGTGGCTCGAGCATCGCCGATCTCGTGGATGCGGCCCGGCTTGGTAGGGCCCCGACAGGTGGGCACCGTTAGTGCAAGAGCGCTGAGGCGCATGCCGAGCGCACCAGCGCCCACCGCCGCGAGCGAGGTGGTCGTGGCCGTGGGCGGACCGAAGGAGAGGCGCATGGGCGCCGGTCCCTGCTTCAGCAGTGAACCGTGGGGACCTTAGGTCGCACATGGATGAAAGCCGCCGCAGCGCTGGCGATGACCTCCATGGCGCTTGCTGCCGCCCGCCCCGAGCCCGCCACGAAGCGAGATAGTCTCGACGGTGAGAGTTTCCAAGGCTCTCATTCCCGGACCAGGAGGAGGATCACTCTCCGATTCAATAGGGAACCGCCCAACGCCTCGGGCGGTCTCGGACCGGACTCTGCGGGCGGTTGGGTTCCCTCGGCGTCGGTGCGAGCTTTCTCTCGCTTAGCGCGCACGTGGTGTGGCTCCGACAATTTCGCCTGGCGACCATGGAGAAGTACGATGGCACCACCAACCCGGAGGAGTTCTTGCAAATATACACGACGGGTGCGAGCGGCGGTGGATCTGAAAAGGTCATGGCCAATTACCTTCCCACGGCCTTGACGGGCTCGCCGTTCTTGGTCATTGAACCTCCCGAGGGTCTGTGGCACTCGTGGGGAGAGTTATCGCGACTTCTTCGCCGCCAACTTTCAAGGGTCTTCTTAGCCACAGCGTGAGGACGACCTCCACGCCCGGAGCAGAGAAGGGGAGTCGCTATGCGATTATTCGGGCGGTTCACACCGCCGCAACACGATCCTCCATATTTACGAAAGCAATGGTCGTTATCGCCCGGAGGGCGTGCGCGACCGCAAGATGAAAGAGAAGATGGCTACCCGCACCATCGCATTTCACCTCCAAGTGTTCTCCCTCGCACATAAGTGTCGCGGGCATGAGGCGAGAGGCGGTGCTGGCCCCGCAGTGGCCGAGGTAGACGAGGCCGGACCTCAAAGGGTACCGGCCGTGCGAACAAGAAGGCTTGGAAGCGCGAGGCAGGAGAGACCAGGCAGGTCTTGGCCGCCGAGCGCGACGATGAAGACCCCGCGCCACCAAAGCGCAACCGCTGGGACCGGCGTGACGATCGCCGTGACCGGCGTGATAACCGCCGCGATCGGCGTGAAGACCGTCGTGACCAGCGCGAAGACCGCCGCGGTCGTTGAAACGACCGCCGCGGGCAGAAGGAGGGCGAACCCTACTGCCCCATCCACAGGACCAACACGCACGACCTGGACGGGTGTCGGGTCGTAAACAAGATGGTGGAGCAGTGGCTCAAGGAGCGCCGCCCTGATGATGATGATCGAGATGAGGATCCCGCCCCCCTGGCTTTTCAGCGGGCGGATCACACTGTGGCATACATCCATGGTGGTTCGTCCACCATTCCCTCCAACACCGCTTATAAGCGGCTGAAAAGGGAAGTGTGCGCGGCTGCCGAGCCTGTGGCGGCCTGCATCAAGTGGTCGGAGCAAATGATCACCTTCAATCGGGCCGACCACCCTGAGGGCCCCCTCAGCCTAGGGCCTCTCCCGATCGTGGTGGCACCCACGGTCCGGAATGTGCTTGCTCAAGTGTGCCGATGGATCGGAGGCAGCCCTCAACCTCTTGTCCGTCGGCATTCGTGGGCGCCGCAGATCCCACGACAGATTTGCGCCCGACCCTGCCGTTCTTCGGGGTAGCCCCAGATGCGGGCCTGTTCCCCTTGGGTCAAGTTTGCCTCCCCGTCACTTTCGGGGAGAAGGATAATTACCGCACCGAGATGGTGGACTTCGAGGTCGCCGATTTCGACCTCCCATATAACGCCTTACTTGGCCGACCGGCGTTGATCAAGTTCATGGCGGTCACCCACTACGCTGCATATGGTGGTGAAGATGCCAGACCCAGTGCCCCCATTGTCCTCACCGTGGATAAGTCGGAGGTCCTCATACCGCCACAAGCAAGCTTGGGATCTGGCCGGTACACTTGCGCTTACCGCACCGACGCCACTTCTTCGGAGCCCTCGAGCCGGACCGTGCCTCGCCTCGCTCTCCGGTGAGGTTAAGGTGGTCGCTCGAGCGGGGCGAACCTCGAAGATCACAACATTGGCGCCAACCTCGGCGCTAAATAGAAGACGCTCGTCACCTTCCTCCATCAAACGCAGACGTGTTCGCTCGCAACCGTCCGACATGACTGTGGTCCCCGGAGGTGATCGAGCACCGATTAACAACGCTCTCGACGCGCCTCGATCCGGCAGAAGATCCGGAGGCAGGCGCCGAGCGGCAGGATGCCATTCGAGAGGAGGTGGAGAAGTCACGAGCTGGGATAATCAGGAAGTCTCTCACCTTGAGTGGCTCGCCAACCCGTGCTCGTCAAGAAATCCAACGGAAGTGGCGCATGTGTGTCGATTTCATCGACCTCAACAAGGCTGCCTGGCGATCCTTATCCCCGCCATGAGTCGATCTCATTGTTGACTCCACGGCGGGATGTGAGTCTTGTGCTTTTTTGGATACGCATCGGTACCACCAGTTAGCATGGCGCCAAGATGAAGAGAAGATCGCTTTTGTAACCCCAACCGGTGTATACTGTTATGTAAGGATGGCTTTCGGTTTAAAAAATGCCGGTTCTACTTACCAGCGTGCCATGCACATTACTTTCCGCCCTCAGATAGGGCGCAATCTTGAGGTTTACGTTGATGACTTGGTGGTGAAAATCAAAAGAGTGAAGAAATGATCCAAGACACGAGGAAACCTTTGCTAACCTCCTGATGAATTGCACAAGCTCAACCCGGAAAAGTGCGTGTTCGGTGTGCCTCCCACGAAGTCATTTGGGCTTCGGTGTCCAATGGGCATCGAGGCTAATCGACAAGATATCGACCATCGAGCACATGAAGCCGCCAGTAATGACTCAAGCAAGTCCAATGCTTGGCCGACGCTCGCTTCCCTGGGCGATTCGTTGCTGATTGGGGAAAAAGCCCGCCTCTATTCAAGTTCTGTGAAAAAGACTAATCATTTCGAGTGGATCGGATGAGGCGCAGAAGGCATTTGAAGAGTTGAAGCGGATTTCCTCTCATCCGGTCTTTGGTCTCCCCATACGGGTGAGCCTTTGCTTCAGATATCGCCGCCACCCCGAGGTGGTGAGCGCAGATGTTAATTCTGAGAGGAAGGCATTCGTTTGCCGGTTTACTATATCGATGAAGGTATTACATGAAGCGTAAACTCGGTATCCTCAAGCTCGAAGATGTCAGTCTGCGGTCTGGTGGCGCCCAGAAGCTATGCATTATTTCCAAGGCTGGAAATCACTTGGGTCACAAATTTACCACGGCTGAGATTCTCCACAACCGTGAAGCGTAGGGCGACCTGCCAAATGGTCTGGTGGAGCCGGGGGAATTTAACATCAAATTTGTGCCCCGCACCGCCATCAAGAGTCAAAAGTTGGCGGAGTTCGTCGCCGAGTGGACCCCTGCCGCTCCTGAGGCTGAAGGAGCACCCGTGCCTTCCCCCTGGATGTTATTCTTTGATGGATCCTTCAGGCTAGAAGGCGCGGGGGCTGGGGTTGTCCTGGTCTCCCCGACCGGTGACACCCTCCAGTACGTGGTCGCCCTCGAGTTCAAGGCCACCAACAATATTGCCAGTATGAAGGTTCACGCGGTTGCGCAGACGCTTCGTTGGGCATCAGCGCCTCAAGTCAAGGGAGACTCCTGCCGGTCATCAATCAAGCGCGGAAGGAGTTTCAATGTTCGACCCCACCATGGCGGCGTACTAGCGAGGTCCCAAGAATGGAGCGTCATTTTGAAGGTCTGGGGTATATTCATATCCCTCGGCGCGACAACCACCTTGCGGACGGGCTGTCCCTGCTCGCTTCCTCAAGGGCTCCTGTTCCGGTCGGGGTCTTCGAAGAAAGACTATCGCGACCGTCCATTGCAACCACGATTGGTGGGGATGATGGTGTCACCGCTGCAGCCCACTTGTTCGGTGGGGGACGACGGCAGGCTGCATGCCTCCGCTCGGTGGGGAAGGTGGTGCCGCTATCACGGCCTCCATTCGAGGAGGAAGGCAACGGTGCGCCACTCTGCCCAGTCCGGAGGAAAGACGGCGGTCTTCCGAGGCGGCCCAGACTTCGCTCGCCGGTGAGTACCCGGCGAGCACCGAGTGGTCGCCACCCTTGGGCGGGAAGATCGATGGATGGACCCTATCCCGCCTTCCGCGAGACCAAGTGATCCCGACGATGATGCCTCAGCTGAGAAGATCGCACGTAAGGCCAAGTGCTATACTCTGGTAGGTGGGGACCTATATCGCCAGAGCAGAAACGGAGTTCTACTGAAGTGCATCACTCGGGAAGAGGGAAGCAATCTGCTCTCTGATATCCATGGGCGTGTGCGGGAGCTATATGTCCCATCAACTCGGTCGGCAAGGCGCTTCGCCAGGATTTTATTGGCCTACCGCCTCCGTGATGCTTGCGGCCGGTGAGGACATCTGGCTTGTCAGTTCTTCGCCAGGCAAACCCACCGACTAGCCCAAGCTCTGCAAACCATCCCACTCTCTGGCCGTTCGCGATGCTGGGCCGATATCTGGGTCCGTTCCGCGAACACGGGGCTTCACCCACCTTTTTGTCGCCATCGACAAGTTCACCAAGTGGGTTGAAGCCGAAGCAGTGCGGGCCATCACGGCCACGCCGCCATCGTTAAATCATGCGCGGGATCTTCACTCGCTTTGAGTCGCCAATCGTGATCATCACCGGCAACGGCGCCAGCTTCACCGTAGCGCTTTTCGAGTTCGTGAAGAAATGGGCACCAAGGTATGTTTCGCTTCGGTGGCCCATCCCATGAGCAATGGTCAAGCGGAACGCGCCAACGCGCTGGTACTGAAAGGCCTCAAGACAAGGGCGTTTGATCGGCTCCACAAGCGGGGTGCAAGATGGACGGAAGAACTCCCGTTGTCTTTGGGTCACTAAGACCACGCCCACATGCCGACCGGGCGAGACACCCTTCTTCTTGGTGTATGGCGCCGGTCGTTTCTTCCCTCCGAAGTCGCCGCTGCTCGGCGTCTCCGCCTTCAATGAAGAAGACCAAGAAGATCTCCGACGAGAAGAGGTAAACCTCCCGAGGAGGTGCGGATCGCCGCCTTGCGCCGCCTGCTATCGCAAAGCCTCAGCGATACCACGCCACCCGGTCTCGAGAGAACATCATGCGGTGGCGACCTGGTCTTGCGAGAATCAGACGCATGCCGGGTTGCATAAGCTGTCTCCCCGGTGGGAGGGCCCCTTCAAGGTGGTCTCAGTATCTCGGCCCGGGGCGGTACGGTTAGCCACCGAAGACGGCGAGGAGCTGGCTAACTCCTACAACATCGAGCTGCTTCGAAAGTTCTATCCTTAAGGGAATTGTAAGTACCAAAGAGCTTGTCTCGGTCGGCCTCGAGGTCGTCCCTCTCCCTACCGATCGGCTCTTCGGCGATCAAGAAGGTCATTGCCTAGAAAGCTTTTGCTTTACCTTGATTGTCCCTTTTTGTGCTCTGGATGGCAATTTCTCGCATGTGTGTCGCTGGTCCCTTGCGTTTGCTAATTCCTTCGTGAATCCATGGCGACCCTCGGCGCCTGTGTGCGCTTAGCACGAGCGATTAGGGGGCGGGCTAGGTGCGGTGCTCAAACGCGGCTCGCATGCCTCGGGTTGGCTCCCTGAAGCACCGCTGGTCGTCACCGCGAGCACCGTCGGCCTAATGCCACCCCCAAAAAGCTCGCTGCTCTTGCACATGGCGCCACGGCTCGATTTCCTGGGGGTTCACAGGGACTTAGAATTCAAACGAGGCGAGCCAGGGCACCCCGCGCTGGGACTTAGAACGTTTTGGGCCTACCGTGCGTATGCCCTTCCAAATGTTTACTCACCTTTCTGGTAGCCATCTATACACGCAGGATAAGCGCAAGAGTACTGGCTCACTTCCACAAAAAGCCCCTGCATCTTCGCTGGTCGCCTGCTGGCTTGGGAGCCGCCGCCCAATACTCAAGGTGCTCCTTGCCCGGCCAGCCTAGCTGGTCGCCTGGCGAAGGCCTGATCGCCTGCTGGCTTGGGGCTGATCGCCCAGCTCTCAAGCTTGCTTTCGCCTCCTCACAGTGCTCCGCCTGCGCCTGATTATTGGTCGCCTCGCTACAAGGTGTCGCCCGATGGCTTGGGGCTGATCGCCCGATGCCCAAGCCGCTCCTGCTCCAAGGTTTCCGCCTGGCCCAGCTAGTTGGTCGCCTTGGCCGAAGGTCGACGCTCGTGGCTTGGGGCCGACGCTCAGCTCTCAAGTCGCTCGCCCATCGCTCCAAGTCGCTTATCCTGCGGCGTATAAAACAAGATAAGCGCTTTATACCGCGTTTGTTGGCCATTTCCTTACGATCATATTCTAAGATGGGTCAAGCTGCGCGTGATCATCGCAAGCGTTGGAAACCAACGGCTCCTTGTGATAAAGGGAAATGTGCTAAGTGTTAACGTCCGGTGGGGCCAAGTCGTCGGAGTGCCAGTTAGGCATAGTGCTCCAACATGGCTCGTACGCCTCGGGTTGGCTCCCTGAAGCACCGCTGGTCGTCACCGTTGAGTGCTGCTGGCCTAAGAACACTCCCGAAAACTTGTTGTCTCACACGTTCTGTTGCGGACATTTCCCATCATCGTGGTCTAAGTTCCGGAAGGTTAAAACCTGCGATAATCTCGCGCAGAATCCTGACGCTAAGGCTTTGCTATGTCTTGCGCTTCCTGGTTCAATTCAAGGCCATTTTCGCCTACATTTTATGTGGTCCGCATAACCTATGCTTGCGATCACAGCAGGCACATAAAATCACTTCGCAGGACTTAGAAACGCTACCCTGAACTAGGTGTTTTCAAAAGCGTTCTTGCTAAGTCAAGTAACGGCCGTCTAACAAGCAGACACATGAATAACGATTAAAACATCTAACATTCATCCAAAAGTGGTCCAAGTTTTGCTGGACGCAGGTTCACCAGCAGAAGCAAACAAGGTAAAGGAAAACAAAAGGAGCAACGCGGCAGCCCGGCTCATCAGTCGTCGTCGCCAAAGTCAAGCTCGTCGCCGCCCTCGCCTTCCGCCGCCAAGGGTGGGGTAGACGTCCATGACCGGCTGGTCTACTTGCAAAGAGTCCGGCCATGTGTTCGGTGGTCAGCACAGCGCACCGCGCCTCCGCTGGCAAGATCTCCCTCGACATCGGCGGTCACCGCCGCCATGGGATCGGCGGCGCGCTGCGTCGGGCGAAGAGGCGAATGTGGGTCGCGGTCATGATCGCGACCTCGTCCTTCTCGGCGGAACGAGCGGCGAGGCTTCAGCGCCCGGGCGCCTCTGCGGCTTGGTTGGTCGCGTGGGGCGGCCGCCAGCGTGAGTCCTCGATGGCGTGTTCAGCGCCACCCCCAAGGGTTCCAAGCACCTCTTGGTGCGCTGGAATGCCTTCTTGAGCATGATGGACAGGTTGCGTCGCAGGCGGAAGGACTCCACTCCGAGGTCTTCGCCCGTCTTAGCCCTTTCCTTGCCGTTCTTTCGCCCTTCCGCCATGCCGCATGGCGGTCGACCGTCCTCTCTGCACTAATGCCGCCTCCGCTCGTCGCCCTCGTCGCCAAGCAAGCAGCTCACTCTCACCGACGCCAGCCTGGCGGTCTTGGCCTGCGTGCGGCGGCTTCGACGAGGGTGTTGCGAATCGTCTGGTTCGCCGAGCCGGGTGAAGATGTCGACGTGCGCGTGGTGGGGCATGGCGTGGGAGGCTTGGAGCCCGAGGCGCTGCCTCGGGTTAGCCTCCGCGGTTCCTCATGCGGCGGCAAATGAGGCGGCTCCTCCGTCTCGGTGGGTCTTTGGGCTTGGCGCCATATGCCGAGGAGCCGCCCTTGGCGGCACCTCAAGCGGAGCCCGGCGGTCGGAAGCTTCACCACCATGGTGGATGGTGGCCTGGGGTCCCGTGGCCGGAGGTATTGGCGCCACGATCGGCGCGGCGAGAGCCGGGGGAGATGGTACCAGAGCCGCGCCATGAGGCGGTGGTATCGGAGGCGAGCCGTGGCCGGGCGTTTGCGCCGCCGGTTTGAAGACGCCGCCAAGGTTAGGGCGGCGAGAAGTTTGTTCGTGTACGGGCCCTCTTAGGTCCGAGCCCGCGTGTCCGGCAATCGGCCGCTTGCCGCGTCTGATCGCTGGCGGCAGGCGTGTCCTCGATCACCAACGCCCTGGGTGGCGCCACGGCGACTTCCGTGGAGTCCATTAGCGGGAGCCGCCTGACGTGCTCCAGCGTTCAGCAGTCTGGCGGTCGGCGAGCGGCGAGCCGGGGCTGAAAGACGAATCGCCCACGGATAGCGGCATCGACAGAGCCATCTGCCGATGACTATCTCCTCAAGTTTCGCGCTGGCGAAAGGCAAAAGAAGTTGGTCAGTCGGTTGGTAGGAGCCACAGAAAGAACATGTGCGAGAAAAAAAACTAAGAAAGAAGGAAGACTTACGCCAAGCACCGCGTCCGCTATTTTCGCCATTAAATCGCCATCTTTGGCGGTGGCGGCGCAAAAAGGCCGATCCTTCGGATCACGAAGTCCTGTGCCACCATCGCTCCAGTTAATCCGGCGCTCGCATCTCCGTTGATGCAGGCCGCCATGGCAAGGATTTCCACCGTCTCCTCGACCGGCGAACTCCGCTTTTAAGCGTCGCCCGCCCGGCGGCACCCTGTTAAGCCGACCATTGTCGTTGCTGCGTCTGACGACAAACGCTGCGCCATGCCTTCCAATTGATTTGGGTTGGAAGGCGATGTAGTGAGAGGCCATCCGCCTCGAAGACGAAGTAGTAACTCCCCACTACCTCATTGCTCTGTGGGAGGCGCGGATGATGAAGAAGTAGCGAGAAGAGAGGAAGGTTCGCATCACCCCCATGAACATTTCACGGAGGTGTGCGAAGATGGCAAGGAAGACGATAGAGTTGGGGGTGAGATGAAGATGGTGAATTTCAGAGAAATGGAGTATGGTGATGAAGAAATCGAAAAGGGCGGGACCAAACTCGCCATCGCTTGCAAGTGTGTATGATGATCTCGTTGAAAGGCACTGCGTGGCCCCCGCCTGAAGCGAAGGTGCCCTCCGCGCTATGATGGCCATTCTCTTCACCGCGAGGGTATCCGCGGTCGAAGCAGGGATGGGCTGCGCCATGGAATCAAGGAAAATGAAGAGCTATGGGAAAAAGAGGCCAAGGAACAAGAAGGCAAGAAAGGTATATGCGAACTGCGTGAACCGTTCGATAAATGCATCTATATATGTGTACCCTACGACGGCGGTTCACGAAGGGACAGAGTTATCGCCGCTTGGTCCCAAGGAAAACCGCAGGATACGCACGGGAACCGAAGCGGTCGTATCCTCATGAGTGGTGGCCCCGCCAAGAGCGCGCTAAGCATTAAGTGCATTAAATGAAGGTTCTAAAAAAGGAGAGTCTTAGGCCCGCGCTCTAGGACGGCCCGGCTACTCTTGTCGGCGTTATACCTGGGGGTACCCTCTCCACCGCATAAGGTACAATCCACGTGGTGGCGGCAATCGGGCGGCGACATGCTTACCGCGGCCGGCGTCGGTCCACGTGGCGCCCGGCGCAGTGGCGAGCACGCCACTTTCGCCGGCCCCATTTCCGTGGCGGCTCGGCAATCGGCGGCGATCACGGCCACCGGCCGGGCGTCGGTCCACGTGGCGCCCGGCGGCGAAATGGCGAACGCCGCTCGCTGCCCGGCGCCAACCCACGTGGCGGCTCGGCAATCAAAGCGGCGATCACGCACCGCCGGCCGGCGTCGGTCCACGGGCACCCGGCGAACAGTGGGCGCACGCCTTTGCTTTCCGCAGTAGGCAAAAGGTGGCGCGCGGTGGCTTCGCCTCGGCTCTTTCCGCCAGACCGCGTGTCGAACAGCAGTTCTGCTATGGCGGAGCTTATCACCGCAAGAGTTTCGCAACGAGCCCATTCCTCGACGCCTCTCACCTACTCACGAAGGGGTCCCATCCGGCGGACCAGGCAAAGGCACGCGTAGGCATTTAATGAGGCTGGAGGAACGGGACAACACGGGAAGGAGCATTAAATGTGTTTAGATCAGCATGATGACCCTCCTTGTACCTACCCCGTTGGCCTGGTCTATATAAGGGCCCTTGGGTGCATGGGAAGGGGGGATCGGATCCGGGATCAGTCAACCAAGCAATACTAGAGAAAGCTAGCGGATGAGCTTGTAATTCAAGAACTCTGTACTGGTTTAATACACCCCATAAGAAATTTAGCAGGACGTAAGGTTATTACCCTTCATACAAGGGGGCCTGAACCTGGGTAAAAATCGCTTGTTCTTCCTAGTTCGTAGACACCGAAACCCTCCGTGTGGGAGTCCTCCAGGGTTTTCATCCTCTCGATTAGCCTGCCGCGAAGACGCCCTCCTACCGAACAAAACCCGGTCTGTAGATCACGGGTCTGTCAGGTGGAATACGCCGACAATTGGGACAATCCCAATATTACCATTATCCTGTATGTTGAAACTGCATGTTTATTCTAGCATTTTCCATTGTCTTAACGAGGTTACCACTACCATCAGTTTCACAGCTATTACTACCCAAAGAAACTAGGAAACCGTATATCATTCCCATCATTCTCTCTCTCACACGCGCCACACACACTCTCCCCCTCTCTCCCTCTCTCGCTCATGCCAACACTAGGGCCTACCACCATCTCTGACGGGTTCACTTCCCCTCCCCCGAGCTGTAGAGGGACGCCGGGGTGGGGTGGTTGGTGGGGGAGCCATCCTGCGTCGCAATTCATGCTCTAGAGAGGTCTTCGCCCTTATAACCGGTCAACAGCAGTGGAGTTAGCCGGATTAACCCAGGATCGGAATCGAGTTCACCGGTGCCCAACTTCTAAAAGAATGACTGGGTGGTGGCCTGGCGTACGTTGAGCAGCAGGCGCGACGGACCGCAGGATCGGAGGAGGGCAATGGTCGATGGTTTTGTTAGTCTCACCACGCCATCAATCTGTCATAATTGTTCAGACGAAAAAGTTGTTGATCATCGAGATACACACGCGTATGCGTTCCAAGATAATTAAGCTAGAATGACGTGTTGGTCAATAGCCTTTGAACCGGAGGAGACCCATCAAACAATCGATGCGAACCTGTCTGAAACGCACTCTGGAGTCTGGAGTCAAGTCAGTTTGTTGCGAGACGTACGACGGAGTTGGTCGCGAGTCGAAATCCGATGGAAACGAAGCGACCGCGATCGAAAGCAGAAAAAAGCTAAGCGTCCAAAAAACCTGTCAACGACTGCTGGCTATGCCAGGACATCGACAAGTGCTTATTCTCGAACGGCCAAAGTGCTAGCTAGCTAGCTAGCTTACACCAATAAGTCTTGTAGTTTTGTGTGGAAATCGCTTCCATGGGTACCACAGAGGATTAGTTGGAAGGCATTCTCTTCGTGCTTTTTTTACTTGACGTCTTATAATCGGCGTTGTTAAATTTTTCCACCGTCCATAGATTTAAAATTAACAGCCAGTTTTTAACAGTTTTTCACCGGTAAACCATTACCGGTCAGTAGAATGTTGAATTAGTTCATCAACTGAACTGTCGAAGCCTCACCAGATATCAAGGCAGGTTGCTAGCAAAGAAACGAGGTTTCCTCCGCTCCCTGCCTTCAGAACGAAAAAACCAGAACTTTGATGTTTCAGCCCGGCTGCCTTTGTAGTTCAGACAGCAAAGCTAAACCATCACAAGATATCGAAACGAATCAAGAATTTCTTCAATTGATTGCCTTGCCTCTGCTGGCGTTTTATTTCACTTATATAGGTTCAGAACTTACAATAAGACTCGACTTACAAACTCTGAGTTCGACTCTGAAACGGACTAGCTACTGTTCCGTATCTGGCACGGCTTATTAACTGAACTTCTATTCAAACTCAACAAGCTAACTAACTGGCTTTGGCTAAGACAGGATTACTACTAACATTCTCCCCCTTAATCCTGACTTTGCTAAACTATACTCCTGACTCCCAGAAGCTCTCTCATCTCTTCAAACTTAATCTTGCCAAGTGCTTTCGTCAGTATATCTGCACATTGCTGATTTGTTCCCACATGTTCAACAGATATTAAGTCATTGTCCACGCATTCTCTTATGAAATGATACTTTGTATCTATATGCTTGCTTCTCCCATGAAAAACGGGATTCTTCATTAGCGCCAAGGCTGACTTATTATCCACCTGCAACCTCACTCGCTTAGGCTTACTGGAGGTTAGTTCTCCCAGCAAGCTTCTTAACCATACTGCCTGGCATGCAGCAGCGGTGGCGGCCATGAACTCGGCCTCGCACGACGACAGCGCAACCGTCTTTTGCTTTTGCGAGTTCCATGCTACAGGGCTTCCGGCATAATAGAAGATCATCCCTGTAGTGCTTCTTCTGTCAATAGTATCGCTTGCAAGGTTACTGTCACTGTAACCTACAAGTTCTTCATTGCCTCCTCTGCGATAGACAATGCCCATATTGGTTGTTCCCTTGACATAGCGCAGTATGTGTTTGACTGCTTGCAAGTGGCTCTTCTTTGGTGTCTCCATAAATCTGCTCACCAACCCGACTGAATAGTTTAGATCCGGGTGTGTGTGTCGTAGCATAGCGACCTATTAGCGCGTCGGTATTCAGTTGGATTTACCGATTCTCCGCTTTCATCCTTTGTCAGTTGAAGTTTCGGTTCCATAGGATATTTTGAGCTGTTGCAGTCACTCATTCCCGCCACCTCTAGAATTTTCTTCGCATAAGCTGATTGCTTCAGAGTGATTTCATTTTTTCCTTGACTCACTTCTATTCCCAGATAGTAAGTAAGTAAACCCAAGTCACTCATTTCATATTCTTCCATCATCTGCTGTTTGAATTTTCGAATTTCCCTCTCATTTGCTCCTGTGACTATTAAGTCATCAACATATACGCCTACGATCAGAACCCCATCTTCTGTGTTGCGCTTGTACACAGCATATTCTTGTGGACATTTTTGAAACCCAAGCTGCTTCAAGGTTTTGTCCAATTTGATATTCCAAGCTCTTGGTGCCTGCCGCAACCCATAAAGAGCTTTTGTCAACTTATAAACCTTGCCTTCATTATTGGGGCTGATGAATCCTTCCGGTTGTGAGACATAAACATCTTCTTGCAGTTCCCCATTAAGAAACGCCGTTTTTACATCAAGATGATGTACTGTCCACCCTTTCTGCGCTGCTAGTGCCAAAATGAGTCGTACTGTCTCCATTCTTGCTACTGGGGCAAAGACTTCCTCAAAATCTACCCCTTTTTGTTGTACGTACCCTTTGGCCACTAATCTTGCTTTATGTCTCACAATTGCTCCTGTTGCATCCTTCTTTAGCTTGTAAATCCACTTTAGACCAATTGGCTTCACCTCTCTTGGGCAGTTTACCAGAGTCCAAGTCTTGTTCTTTTGTATTGATTCTATTTCCTGTTGCATTGCCTCTTGCCAAACTTTTTCTCCAGCTGCTTCCTTGAATGATGTTGGTTCTTCTAATGCCGCCAGGTGCAGGTACTCGTAAGTCTGCAATCCCTCTGTTTCTTCATATATTTCAGCCAGGGATTTCATCTTTAACGGTGGCGTCTCAGGTGAAGAATCACCGATCGACCCTGCTGGCGGTGTTAGTTCAGATGAAGGTGTAGGAGTATCCTCCATACCTGAATCCGGCTGTGAGGGTGATCCGATCGTATCACTTGTTTCTTCCCCTGAGTCTTGTTGTGGCATATTGTCAGAGGGTAGCTCCCCGTCTTCTTCCACTGCCGGATTGTGAACAGTAAAACCGGGCGTGACAGTGCTTCCTTCTGTCAACCAATCCCAATTGCACTTTTCTTTTTCATTGAAGATGACGTCTCGGCTAACACAAATCCTCCTTGTTTCTGGATCAAGAAGGCGGTAGGCTTTGCTCCCTTCCTCTATGCCAAGATGAATCATCTGCTTGCTTCGATCATCCAATTTTCGAGTGTGTATTGCCGGTGTTTTTGCATACGCCTTGCATCCGAAGACACGGATTTGTTCAAGGTTGGGCTTCCTGCCTTTCCACAGCTCGTAGGGAGTAGCTCCCTTTATTGCTTTCGTTGGAATTCTGTTTAGAATGTACACTGCGTGCCGCACTGCTTCTCCCCACAATTCTCCTGGTACATTCATTGATTTCAGCAGACTTCTTGCAACATTGAGCACCGACTGTTTAAATCGTTCTACCACTCCGTTTTGTTGCGGTGTGTAGGGAGCGGTGAGATGCCGTTGTACTCCATGCTCGGCACAGAAGTCTGCAAATTGATGGGAGTTAAACTCTCCTCCTCGGTCCGTTCGAAAATCTTGATCTTCCTTTGCTTTCACTCTCGTGGCGGTTTTGAATCTTTGAACGCCTCAAATGCCCGATCTTTGGACTTAAGGCAAGATACCCACATGAATCGGCTATAGTCATCCACCACAAGGTGAAGTATCGACACCGCCGCGGTGGCGGGAGTGATTGGTCGCATAAGTCCGCATGGACGAGCTCTAGGTGTTCTTCATCTGCTAAACCGAGCTTGTCTTTGAAACGGCAACTGCTCGCTTTTGCGAAGATGCAACCTTCACACACCTGAGTTTTGTCCGCAGCCTTTGGTACTCCCCGCACCAGCCTTTTGTCACCATATCCTTCATTGCATGAAGTTTAAATGACCGAGTCGACAATGCCACAACCATTACGGCTGGTCTATGCTTGCCATCAAGCACACTGGGGCCGTTGTTTGCAAGATAATCTTATATAGGCGGTTTTCGTCCGGGTTACCTTCATGAGCAAGATACCCTCAGATCGTATACTTTCAAGAGTGCTCCATCAAGCACTATTCTACACTTTGCTTTGGTCATTTGCCCAAGACTTAATATATTGCTTTGGAGACTCGGGATGTAGTATACTTCAGTGATCAACCGATGCTCACCGTTTTTGCACTTCAGCAATATTGAGCCTCTTCCACAGATTTGAACCGTTGACCCATCTCCAAATCGGACATGACCAACAATACTCTCATCAATTTCAGTGAAGTACGATTTTTGTCCAGTCATATGATTGCTAGCACCATTATCTAGGTACCAGATGTCCCTGTCTTCCTTCTGGTCTTTGATGAGAGTCCCTGGAACAACCCTGTCTTCATTAAGCAAGATCATGGTCTCGGGGCTTTGTTCACACATCGTTAGCATAAGTGCAGGATCTTCTTCTTGTGTTTTTACCAGGTTTACTTCTTCTTCTTTTCGCTTTGGAAGTCTGCACTCGGAGGCAAAATGCCCGTATTTATCACAGTTGAAGCATTTGATGTGTCGTTTATCTTTGACGGGTCTGTATTGCTCTCCTGATTCATGGCGTCCACCTTGATAGCCTCTGCCACCTCTTCCTCTTCCTCGGCCTCTGCCGCGCCAATTTCCACGACCTCCTCCTTCGTGTTTGTATGGCAGTCCTCTACCGTTTGGAGGAGTGTTCCTCTTTGTTACCGCCTTACATTGTCTTGTGTTTTCACTTTGAGACAGCAACAACCGACCTTCTGATCCGCCCGTACTGCTGCTAGTACGCGTGCGAATTCTCTCTTCATAAGCTTTTAGCCGGCCGATAGCTTCTTCGAACGGCATTGTTTCAAGGTCTGCAAATTGTTCAATCGAAGCAACAAGTTGGATGTACTTATCGTGCAATCGAATCCAGCAACTTTTTTACTAACGCTGCGTCATCCAGTGTGGCGCCAAGACTGCTGTATTTTGCTGCCATACAACTCAGTCTTCCGGCAAAATCATCCACTGACTCTTCATTCTTCATCCGCAAGGTTTCGAACTCATTTTTCAAGGTTTGAAGCCTTGCCTTCGCATACGATCAGCTCCCAAGAATCTGATCTTGATGCATCCCACACTTCCTTTGCTGTTTTCTTCTTGCGACCGAGAAGGATGTCTTCCGCACACACTTTGGAACAAAACGCTTTGGCTCTTTGTCATCCCTTTCTTCCACAAGCCACGCCGCCTTGGGCTCAATGGCTTCCCAAACTCCTGAGCATCCATCAAAGCTTCTACTTTGATTGCCCAAATCGTATAATGGCGCGGCCGACAAAGATCGGTACATACTCGCACTCCGCGGTTTCGCTATGCGCGGAATCAACGCCATGAGCCTTGTGGAGGAAGAGGACTAACCTTGCTCTGATACCAAGTGTTGAATTAGTTCATCAACTGAACTGTCGAAGCCTCACCAGATATCAAGGCAGGTTGCTAGCAAAGAAACGAGGTTTCCTCCGCTCCCTGCCTTCAGAACGAAAAAACCAGAACTTTGATGTTTCAGCCCGGCTGCCTTTGTAGTTCAGACAGCAAAGCTAAACCATCACAAGATATCGAAACGAATCAAGAATTTCTTCAATTGATTGCCTTGCCTCTGCTGGCGTTTTATTTCACTTATATAGGTTCAGAACTTACAATAAGACTCGACTTACAAACTCTGAGTTCGACTCTGAAACGGACTAGCTACTGTTCCGTATCTGGCACGGCTTATTAACTGAACTTCTATTCAAACTCAACAAGCTAACTAACTGGCTTTGGCTAAGACAGGATTACTACTAACATAGAAGAGCTGTAGCCACACTGTACGTGTACAGTGCGCAGATGACACCGGACTTGGATCAGTCTCGCATTTTTCCGGTCTCCAAGTCACGGTTGCCGACGGAACACCACATCGACGCCAAGCGATCGATTGCAGTATTAGTAGTGAACAGAACGACGATAATGATCACATGATGGAGCATGCGGAGGGGCTATATCCTCGCGGACGATCGAGCTCCCACCGCGGCGGGCCGCAGGCGTGAAGCGGCCTCGGCGGGCACCACGGCGGCGGAGGCTTGGGGCAGCAGTGGCACTGCTGCGGTGGGCACTGGCGCAGCAAGGGGCATGGCAAAACAGTATTTGAAACCGTTTTCGGGGTTATTCAGATGGTTTTGCATAGTTCCGGATGATTGCTTAAACAGTTTTATAGTTCAAGGGTAGACATACCTAATAGATCGGGGGATCATCACATAGGTTTTTTTCCTATATTTTTATAGTGAATCTAGTAATTACTAATTAATAGTGTAATTTGATAGGATCAATCTAGATTGTTCTTCAAAAGAGAGACATCTAATGCAGACCAATAAATTAAGCTATAGTTACAATACTACAAACTACCTAACATATGCACCATTCGACGAGGGCCGCAAAGACAAGTAACACTGTGGGCTTAAAATTGTCTCGATGTCCAACCCATTGTATGGGTGGGCTTATACATGCATAGCATCCTGCTTACGTTTTTATTCTTGTTTCATGTAAAAGGATTATATGAAGATACTACGTTTAGACACGGTAAACATTATATATTGCTCCAACTCATTTATGTAACTTTAATTAATCCTACCATTACAACTGCATGGAGCCACCACGTGATCATCCCGTCCACATGGGCCTGGTGTTACAAGTTAATTAATTAATGCAGCCTCACAGCGTTTATTAATAAATCGACTATTGTCTACACTGACCTGTAAGCCCTCGACCGTACATGCATGAGTTTTTGTCAATTATACTGTGCGATTGATCCATTAGTTGTCTGCACAAGGACCACACACCCTGGTGTTCATTGGGCGCATGCCTATCTGTTTTTGGCTCCTTTCGTTGCTTTTGATGCATGCATATGCTTCTCGTACGTACGTTGACATTGACTCGTAAGATCTCAGATAGCATCAGGTTGCAAGTTGGAACAGCTAGCCAGTGCTAAGATGGGCACAGGTGAGCCAATAGGGAAATGAACTACTGCGTATGAACATCTTACTGTTCCAAATGGGGAACAATCAATATATGTTCAATCCGATAACCTGATCGATCAGGTTTAGTTGTTGTGGTTGGATGCAGTTGCTATACTACTTGTACAATATAGGGAGTACTATATACAAAAAGGCATCGAGTTATCGGAAATGCACCAACTTATTTCTCATCTTTTTGTTTGGTTCGAGGAATATTGATCTACTAGATATCATCGCCTCGTCTAGCTTTCAGCTCTCAGAAGCATAAGATCACTGGTACAAAAATGAGCATGGCACGTCGTTGCGCAGAAGTCATGGAACATGATCCCAGGGTGCATGAACCAACAACCCCGTCCTAGCTAGCGGGGCCTCGAAACCAAACAGCCTAGATGAATACTGAAGATTGTAGATAGCCCTGCAATCCGACTAGTCGTGCACAACGCATCAGATAGAGTCCCGTGTGCCTCCTTTCAAACAGTACAATGGGTTGCCAAATTAGGTAACTTTAAGGTAGATGAAGCTCTGGCTAGTGCATTTACCAAGCATGTGCGCACTACGCACTCTTCATTATGCAAGCACATGAACTAAGTATCAAACTTACACACACAAACTTGTACACTAGCCGTTGTACTCCTTCGACATAGAGAATTATGCATGAACTAAGACATTATGCAAGTACATTAAGCAAGGTACTTGAACTAAGACAACATGCCTATATGCATGGTTACATCTTCGATCAAGCAGGCACACTAGCGCTAGCGCGCGCATATATATACATACATATGCTTTTTTATTTCGAAAATAATCACGTACGTATAGGCTATAGCTACACCTTAATTAGAACCTCACTTGTACACTTCCACAGCAGTAGATGTATTACATGACGGAGCAGGCGTTGGATGGGTTGTCGTCGTAGTAGACGATGCACGGAGCCGGGAGCGCGCATGGCACCACCGCCGGCTTAGGATCCGCCTCCTTTTTCGCCGGCTTAGGATCCGCCGCCGCTGGTGTCTTCGCAGGCTTGCACGAACAGGAGCTGCCACAGCAACACCCACCGCCGCCGCCGTGGTGATCACTGGAGCAGCAGCTAGAACGGCTACACTTCGCACAGACACACGGCGGCGACGGCCTCGCCGGCGGCTTGCAGCAATAGTAGCACTGGCACTGCTGAGGGTAGCAAGAGCTGCTGCTTCCTTGCCACAAGGGGCACGCGCTGTACGGCAGTTGATACGGGTACTGGCACGGCGGGTACGATGTCAATGGATACACGTGCACAATCTTGCATGGAGGCTCCTTCTTTTTGTCATCCTTCTTATCTTTTTCCTTCTTTTTGTCATCCTTATCTTTTTTTTCTTCTACCACCTTCTCGATGTTCTTGATGAACTTGCCGGCCTTGCACTGCAGCCTGCCGGAGAGCTTATCGGCATCGAACTTGCCGGTGATCGTCACCTTGCCGCTCTTGTCAACCTCGGTCTTCTCGATGCAAAACTCATCTGCATACACCCACATGCATGCAGCATAGTAGTTATGAGGTTAAAAAGTCCAGGAAATCACAGGGTTTAATTATACTAATTACAGTTCAGCTTAAGAATACTTTCTAGATAGATAAAAAATGATAGTAATAATAACTTGGTTCTAATAGGTATGTATGTACGTACCTTGGAGGCAGGTCAGTACCTTTTGGATCTCTGTCTTGCAGCGGCAGCATTCCCCGTTTATGGTGACGATTAACTTGGGCATCTGCAAACAAAAGCACACCTAATTAATATACAATAAAAACATGCTGATTGAAAACATTCAAGCATAGATATGCACATGTAGTACATTAACCATTATATTCATGCCTAAATATCATAGTGATTGAATTAATAGAGTAGTTTTGTCAATTGCTGTAGTACTAGCTCAATTAAACATTAAGGTACGTATATGAATATGCTGATGATAAAATAAATTGAAATCGCTAATTTGTGGACATCCACTGCAAAAAAAGAATAAAAAAAAGCACTGGGTCTCACGCACACTCCTCGCAGGCCATCGCTGAATAATAGAGAAGCTTCGAAAACATTTATCAAGATTGAGTAGTAGTAACACTTTACAAGATTGTGAATTACGTGTCTTCTTGATGTTGCTCCATGTGTAACAAGCTAGCAAAATAAAAGGGTCAAGTTTTCAATACCTTTGTTGGTTTTGTTCTACATGCAAGAAGCAAGAGAAACGAGTTGATGATCAGTTGCCAACTTGCATGAGCTATATATATAACCTTTCGATTCTGGTGTAGTGCTTGTAAGATGTAGAGTGAGGGGAAAAGAGGTTGTGGGTGTTGGTGAGGACTGAGAAGTGAAAAGAGCTTGCCTGTGCTTTAATTTATAGGTACAATATTCGCTGAACATTATGTTCATTTAAGAAAAAAAAAACTATTCATGGCAATGACAAGGAAAAGCACCACTTGGCTAAGACGACTTCTCGCATTCATAATTCATTGTCTCTCTTTTTTTTCTACTTTTGTCTTCCTTTTATGTACTACTCTTTTTGCATGTATTCTTGATTACTTGATCATTGTCATGAACATCCAAACGTCAGTAATATATCTAGGAATCTTTTTGTTGGCAGCATGGCATTATCACGTAACAAACATAAAGCATCAACAATTAAACAGTAAAACGTCAATCACGTAATTATGGTGAAGAGTTTAAATATCTCATTTTGCTATGTTAACTATATTCATGTCAAGAGAGCACGCAAATTCTGCTGTTTTAATACAAGATTTTGTTAAAAAAAAATCACTTTGAGTACAGAACATATCACATATGCATGCAGTAATCCATTACCTTGAACAATTATTTCTAGGAAAATATAAAAAATTATGAACCAAGTGGCGCCATGTCACCGTTGCTCTATATGATGTATCATGCTTCAGATGAATCTATTCTATAAGCAATTTGTTATGAAATAAGGGCATAGAAATAATTAAAAGAACATGAGCATGCTACAAAAAAAAGTTCTGAATAAAAATAAAATAAAGTTAGCAATTTGTTTTCAATACAAATTCCTATGTAAAATTTCTATGTGAATGTAATTTAGAATAAAAATCATGTAAAAACAAACTAAGGCAGGCCCACAAAGCGGCTCAGATGCAAATCTTTCTTTCTCTTCTTAATCTCACGCGGCTGAAATTTTCTTATCCATGGGTCACCTTTCTAACACTCGAATCCTGCGTCACAGTTCATGCTCTGGAAAAGTCTTCGCCCTCCTGTCTGGCTGGCATCATCAGTGGAGTTAGTCGGATTCACCGTGGATCGGAATCGAGTTTACCAGTACCCGTCTTCAAAAAGGAAGGGTGGGCAGTGGGCCGGTGGCCCCGTAGCGAGCAGCTAGCGCCGCTGACCGCGAGATCAAACAAGGAGAACAACGGTCTATGTAGAGGTGGTATTTAAGCTATGCTGTACTGGCACGATACGAGCCTAACGAGCTTTAGGCCGAGGTGTGCTATGCTGTCCCGACTCAGTTTCGGTGAAGCCTAGACATGGCCCAGCCATCGTGCAGTGCAAGCTAGCTTTTATCCTGTTGGATATGTGGAATCATAGAAACCCTCGCTCTCGGTCCATTACTGTAAATAGCGTTAAGGATCAGGAGTGAGTGTCGATCCCCGGCGAAAATCTGGTACACAAAATTATTCAGAAAAAGAAATAAATTTTGTTTATTCATTGGGAAAAAAACAATTGGATCCAACGCCGAGGCAGTGAGAATCGTTGAGATCCGGCGCCGTTGATCCGTCACTATGGACGGCACTAAGGACGAAACGAAGCGCCGATCGTCATGCGAAAATCTAGTACACTAAATTATTTAGGTAAAAACAAATAAATTTTATTTATTCATTGAGGAAAAACCTACTGGATCCGGCGCTAAGGTGGTGGGGATCATTGAGATCCAGCGTCGTCGTCGTTTTTTCCTCTCTAGTCGTCGTCATCTTCTTACGTAGGGGGGTCGAAGAAGTTGATGGTGTGGTGCCACAGTCTATATCTGACAGCAATATGATCAAAGGTTGTTGGATTTGGCATCAAGGCTGCGAGGGATGATGAGGACGGGATAGTGTGGGATAGCGGGTGGAGGACTGGAGGTGCGAGAAGAAAATAGGAAAGGAAACAGGACATTAACAGCTAGCACTAAGCCACACAAACAACATCACATCAGCAGATCAAACCCACTGGCCACTGTATTTGCCCAGCCACCCGACCTGAGGTAAGATTTCATTCGCCACCTTGGCTACCCTTTCCGCTCCAAGCTGCAGCAACTCCTTGTCCTCCTGTTTCTGCAAATTAGACCAGGATTGTATCCAGTGCCACATGAAAAAAAAACACTTGAATTGGGTGTCCAGACCATTTCTTCTCAAAACAAGCCGCATTAAATCTGAAAGGCGGCAGTACAACACCATGATTAGGAGAAGGTACTTCTCCAGTATCAAGGAGCAAAGGCATGTGATCAGAAATTGCCCTTTTAAGAGCTCGAACATATATACAGCATAGGAAAAGGAGCCCTATCCAACTTTTCATAAGTGGGATTCTGAAGTGAAAAATCTACCGTTAGTAGGAAGTTCTTTTAGACCAAGACTCTCAATGACAGCACCAAACAAGAAAGCACATCTCATGTCAAAATTGTCTTTATTTTTCTCTCCTTGTCTCCTCACGATATTAAAGTCACCTCCCATCAAAATAGGAAGCTAGGTTGTTCAAAATACTCTGTTAAAAAAAGGACTCTTTAAATTGGGGTTGGGCTGCACCATAGATCACAATCAACACCCACTGAAAAAGTACTACCACATATATATGTCTTAACCACCCAGCAGAAAAAGAGCTTTTCGTAGTATCTAAGCTTCCGAGGAAATCCAAACGTTTTTCTCTGATAATCTCAGAAATAAACCTATGTTCAGCTAGCCTACGAAACCCTCTGCTATTCCAAAATAGTCCCTTCGTGTTTTGCCTTTGTATTAGGAGATTGACACCATGTTTCTTTTGGGAAAACAAGACAGAAACTTTATCTGGCCATTCTCTTCTGTTTCCAGATAAAACAGGTTAGAAATCTAACCGTTAATTCTATTCGCGATATATATATGTGATGATTAATTCGATAAAAATATTTGTAATAGAATATTTTATTTGTGGAAGTCTAAAGTACTGTGTTGGGTTTATTTTTGTTATAACAAGAGATCCAGTTCAGGTGTATGCGACAGCACGCAACCAGCAGATCGAGAGAATCCGCGCGCAAGGGACATACAGCCCGGAAGCAGCACATGAGTCGCGCAAATATAGCTAGACGAGACATCAAGTTAGATTGTGTGCATGCATTTGTCATGTATGGGAAATGGGTCTACCTGGACCAGGTGCCGTGTGAATATGAAAAGGCAGGAGTCTGTTGCTCCTAGAGGTGTCACTCGGAGGCAGCAGCGGCCAGATGCTTCGTGCCGAGACGCTGGCGGCAGGAGAGGCAGAGTGCCGTGCAGCTGCAGCGAAGCCAGATCAAAACAATTATTGCTCTCCTCATAAATAGTTGGAACAATGTCATTATTATCATTATCGATCCTGTTGCCACTGCATGTTTATTCTACTATTTTTTCCATTGCCTTAATGAAGTTATCACTATTATCACTTTCAGAGCTACTGGCTAGGATCACGCGCTACACTGCGTCGTGCGAAATTTAGGAAGTTCGGTTGCGCGACGTTGCATCGTACGAAATTTAGTCCGATGAATATTTATAAAAAAATTGCGTAATTTCGGTTTTCTTAGTTTTTTTTAAATGGGCTACTAGGAGCCATTGAGGAATATGTGTTTTTTGAGAAAAATACGGAGGGGCCTGAATGTACTTTCTTTTTTATGTAATTCTAGTTTTTTTTTTAAAAAAAGATCGCTAGGACTCGTCGACGAATCTGTGAACTGCTATAAACCGTCGACGAATCTGTGATATTTGTTTTTGGGAGAAAATAAACATATTTTTATTTTTTGAATAATTCCGGTTATTATTTTTTTAAATGAGTCGCTAGGATCTATCGGTGAATCTATGGACTGCTATAAACCGTCGACGAATCTGTGTTTTTTGTTTTGGGAGAAAACCGCAAAAAAATGTGTTGGTAGGACTCGTCGGCGAATCTATGGACTGCTATAAACCGTTGGCGAATCTGTAGTGTTTTTTAAGAGAAAACTGCAGAGGATCCTAAATGTATTTCCGTTTTTTCTCAAGACCAATATGATAAAAACCGATTTTTGGACCTAAACATAATTTTATTTTTCGTCTATTATACTAAAAATCATCGAGAGGACCTAAACGTAAATCTCTTCGCTATATATAAAGATATACATTACTTCCCAAAGAATACCTAACTCATGAATGCTAGAACTTAACTCTACATCATCAACAGACAAGACTGAGGAGTTCGAAGAGGATGTACCTGGTAACTTTTCCAGGTCTTCCAGTTTAGCTGACTTTGGCTTTCTCCACTACATTAACATCTTCTGTATTATTAAGTCTTTCACTTCTTCTGGGCTTAACTCTGCAAGGACTTGCATCTGAGGAAGAATATCTGCAGCAGTAACCTGCTTACCCAAATCAAGAAATCAATGGTACTCGAATCACTGTGTCCTTGTTTTTAGTTACATTAAATTCAATATTGATCGTTTATTCTTTTTGATGTAATAGATCTTATTAGCTAATATTTATTTATACTTTATCTGGTAGTAAGATAATAGGAATACCTTCAAGAAATCAATAGCTATATCTCGTCGCATCTTTATATTACCCTTCTACTATCTCTGGTATATATTATGTGCATTACTAATCTAAGTTTATTTGACTCTTAAGATTGTTACTTGTATATATTTTTGAACTTTTGAAATTCACCGTTCATTATTAAGATATAATCTTTAATTATTTATGATTTTAACTTTATTGTTCATCATTTTATGTATCAATTTGGATTGCACATAACATTTAAATATGTTTTTGGTACGCACTACTGCAGATTGGACTATCACAAGCGGTTTGAAACCGTTTTTAGAAGCGGTTTTAGAACCGCTTGTAAGCAACATGAGTGATACTCCCGTCGATATCACAAGCGGTTTTATAACCGCTTGTAAAGTCACTTCAAAAGACAAATAATATTGTGAGGATGGGATTGAACTCATGACCTCCTCATCCTCCTCGTGACCCACGTCTCACCCATCTAACCAACCCACCCACGCGTGCTCTCTCGATAGAGTAGGGCATGCATTCCTTTTATTATTTCGAAGCTGGCTTTACAGCGGTTGGGGACACGAACCCCTTCTAGAGTCGGCTCTAGAAGGGGTTCGTGTCCCAATCGCTTCTAGAGCTTCTAGAAGGGGTTAAATACGAACCGCTTCTAGAAACTTAGAACTTAGAAGGGGTTCGTGTCACGAACCCTTCTAGAACTTTAGAAGGGTTCGGGACACGAACCGCTTCAAAGCTAGGGCTTTAGAAGGGGTTAGTGTCTAGAACCGCTTCTAGAGACCCTTCGTCCGTTGCCTATAAACCGCTTGTGGTGCAGAGAGCACAAACGGTGCGTAATTAACCGCTTATAATAGGCCGTTTGTGAAGATCGATTCTGTAGTAGTGGTCATATTAATCATAGCTTCCGCTAGCATCCCTCTATTTTTATAGTACGCACGCCACTGGCCAGTGCCATACGTCGTCTCGACCGACTAAAAAGAAAATTGCACAGATTCTAGAGCTAAGGAGGACTAAATGCTAGTCAGCAATAATACCCTTACACCGGATCTACAAGTCTGACTCTCTAGGGTCATACCAGTCGATGGCTACAAAGTAACAACAAACAAATAAGCAAGTTACTGCACTGGACAGCCACATGCAAACTAAAAAAAAAACAACGCGTCATTCTTGTCAAATCAATCGACCAATCGTTGTTAGAAAGGGAGAAACTAGCGTTTGGACGTTTGATTTCTGTTCATTTTATTGGACGTCTCTTGTAATATTTTTTTCTCTACGTTTGTAATATTTTCTGTCAACACGTGAAACAATTTTTTTGAACGCTTGCAACATCCGTTTACTGTAACAAATTTTACTGTTTGTCAAAGAAAAATGTTGCACGTATTATAACAAAATATTGCACGTGAAGAAAAAAAAATTACAGTGCATTTAAAAATATCGGACGTCCAAGTACATGTCATTCCGTGTTAGAAAATATCGGATATAGTAGCTGGCACGTCCAGATCAGACGGGGATAGAAACGAATTGACGGCGAAAGTGAAGCGAAATGAAACGTACGTGGTCAAAAGCTAATCAAAACTCACTGCAAAATAGGTGTCAATTTACAATCGATCCATAGCAGGCATCTCACGTGTGGGTAGTAAGTGATGTTTTGTCAGGTAATGATGTCAGTTTTCATATGGAACTCTTAACAAAATTACAAAAGTATATGTACTGTTCTTTCCTCCTCAGTCATAGAATTTTTTACCGTAATAGCGCCATGGACTAATATTATCAAGCAGATTGGATCCGCCCGTTTCTTGTGGGGCCGGTCAATCTGTGGTAAGATTTTTCAAGTATTTTGTTCATGCATATGAATAAAGGTTATATCTGATTAAATTAGCAGTGCACTCAGAAACCAGCAAATCCAATCCGCCGAATAATTTCCAACCAAAAAAATATTTTAGCGCTACGATTGCGCTGGAAATGGCTAATTTTTTTTTCAGTGGACGCCGGCCGCTGAAAGATTTTATAACATATCTCACGCTGGATAAAAGATAAAATATTATCCAGCTTATCCAGCTATCTCGCACGCTGGAAATAAATAATAAAAAATATCGAGTGGTCCTAAACTGCTTAATTTACATGAATAGGGCTATTCCTACAATTTTGGAGTGAGAGAGCTATTTTTGGGGAAAAAAATTCGTCCAGGGCTATTACCGCCAAAAATTCTCAATCATATATCTTGGAGTCTAGATGGTACAGAGATAGAGAGTGTGTGTGTTTAAAGCAACGCCAGTGCACCGTACCTGAAAAATACGAACGTGGTGAAACTTGGCAATTTCACCAAACTTAGAAGTTTCTAAAAATTCTCGAAAATTACTAGATGTAGGGAGAACTAGATAGTATAGTGCGCTACGCTACGCCGCAGAAATCTCACTCTGGAGTTTTTTTTTTGCAAAAACGGTAGAAGGATCTAAACGTAATTTTAAATATTTACCGAACCTAAACGTAATTTTAAATCTTTCGGCTTTAAAGAACCAGTGTCCGAGTTGAATTTACAGAACTACAGGGTTCTTATGCCCAGAGCCCAAGCCTAAAATAGATAAAAAAACTGTGAAGTACTTTCAGTCATGCGGAACGGCGCCGCCGCCTGTGATGAGCGACTACAAAAGAACAATAAGAAAGGCTACAGTGCAAAATACACGGGCTCCTTCGGCGGGAAAGAAGAAGAAAGTGGAAGATCAGCAGAGTGCTGAGGACTTGAGGAAAATGGCATTCCTGAAGGAGGCGGGACTCAAATCATTAGACCAGAATCTTCCAATGGCACCAACCAAATGGAAGTATGAGTTGGGCAAACCGCTAATTGATCCAAAGGATATAAAAGATCTCCCAACCAAGATCGTCAAATGCATGAATGGTACATGGAAAGGGCATCTAAAGGAGAGCAAATGTTCCTCCTCCGTTTCAAGATGAGTATTTCTTCCGGGAACAACACAGAACTATGGTGGAATTCGATGACTTGTACCATGTGTACCAAGGAGACGAGGTCAACGTGTCTTTCATGTCCTGCTGGTGTCTGCGTAAGTGTCGATCTACTAAGTTTACCGTTTGCTTCCTCTCGCATCACAAAATTGAAAATCTAATTAACTTAGTTATCCTTCTTATGTAGAATGGAGATACAACGATGTACAAGATGGGCAAGCGAGCGTTGGCTTCATCGACCCGAGAGATTGTCAACGAAAAGTCGATCATCGACATGCAAAAATCGAGCGTTGAGGCATACATTTTGCATGCCTTGTTGAAACAACACTACAAACCGTACATATACGCCTTCAACTTCAAGTACGTGTTCTCACAAACCTCTTATTCTTGTATTTCTTAAGCCATTGATAGTACGAGTAGCTACTTACGCATATGTTGCAATATACGAATAGGTTTCATTGGATCCTTCTAGTCATCGAGCTTGACAACGGCGAGGATTACGCTTTATGACTCAAGAAGGAATCCAATCCAAAATACCAATGGTTCATTAACATCCTTAACAAGACATTTGCAAAGTTTAAGAAGAAGCAAAAGGAGAATTCGAGAAAGAATTGAAGTCATAGTAAGCACTTTCAGTGCATTACTAAAAACTATTATTAATATACATCGCCATATCAATTCTTCATCGATATTCAAATTTCTCCTGCGAAGGTTAAGCGCCGGATGGTGGAAACAACTTATGTGGCTACTACGTGTTCCACTATATTCAAAGTTTTATCCATGGCGGCATTTGGAACATTATGCCGAGGTTCAGTATATGCATGTCAATTTGTTAGCTACAACTTACATTTTAATTAATTGCATGTGATCGGATATTTATATACTTCCCGCTTAATTAATTGTTAGCCCAACATCGATGAGCACGTTAACGTGCTCCCGCCTCATCGGGTGCGCGCACTCCAAGAACAACTCATCGGCTTCATTGTCGACGAGGTTGTATCTCGAAATGGCGAGTTCCACGTAAGTTTTCCAGAGTTGAACACCGATGAACTGCTGATGACATCCACGTCGACCAAGGACAAAAAGAGTGACGCATGCAAGAAATGAGTTCGATAATCATTTTTTTTCATCATTCAAAATTGTAAACGTTGGTTGCGTCTATGTACTTGTCCATTTTTTACAGTATTAAGTTCGTTTTTTCGTGTAGTGAGCTAGCTAGCTTGTGAACATGTGTATGAGTATGCATATGCAATATATATTTAATTGCGCAAAAAACTCCTGCCCTCATATTTAATTTTATGGTCAAAAGCGATATACAAAAACAACAGTAGAACATATTCTAAAATACATATAATCGAAAACACTCTCCACAAGAGGTTGGTGACTCAACCGCTTGTAGAAGTCTTTACTTTCCTAAGCGGTTGGTAAGACTAACCGCTTCGGATATCCTTCTCCTGGCGGTTTGTACGAAGAACCGCTTCGATATCCTTCTCCTGGCGCGTTTGTAAACGAACCGCTTGTGGAGTTCCCACGTGGCGGCTCCACCTGCCCTCCCGAACACCTTCCCAACCGCTTGCGGTGCCTGCCACAAAGGCGGTTGAAAGAACGCTTGTGCGATACCCGCGGGTATCACACGCGATTGCTTAAAGCGGTTATAAAACCGCTTCTAAAGGGGGTTACGAACCGCTACTAGTAGCCGGTTCTGTACTAGTGGCCCTGCCAATGAGGCCCAGTGGCAGTGGTTGTTGCGGCATTCCATCGAGCATGTCGCAGGATTACTGTACCTTCGCTAGTATTCAACAGAAACGGTTAGGTGTATTAGGGTTAGGGCAGCTCAAAGGTGGTCTTATCCATTTTGAAATGTCTGGAAATTTTTGTATAGGTAGACTAGAGAATTTAGTTTTCATTTTCTTTGGTTTTTCTCAACTCCCTACTGTGATTTTCAAATAGCTAGTAATTCTTCAAATTTGGCTATTTTCTAACTGTTTTTGAACTTTTAAAGCTCTTATATATTATGCAAAAATTTAGAAAAACTTATATTTATTCATATAATGTGTTCTAGTATTTTATAAAATTATTTTCTAGATTATATTGTTTGAGATTTTTATGAGTCCGTTTTATATGTGTTAATTTGGGTGGGAAAAGGATATTAAATGTAGCAAATATAAAATCAGAAAATAATGAAATCCAGAAGAAAATCCAAATATGCACGAAAAGCATGCTAGACCGCTTTATTTCATTTTTCTAAGTTTTTAGGATGTTACATTCTCATTTCATATAAAAGAGTTATGCAACTCATTTAGATAACTTTAATCCTATCATTAAAACTCCACCTAAGACACCACGTCATCCCGTCCACACGGCCACAAGTTAATTAGTGCAGCCTCGCAAGTTAATTAGTGCAGCCTCGCAAGTTTACAAAATCGGAATTGCTACAGTTCGGACGTCTGAATTTTTTGAACGCACTGCAACATTTTTTTTCTACGTGTGTAACATTTTTCGTCAACACGTGCAACATTTTTCTTCGACAAACAGTAAAATACGGCACAGTAAATAGATGTTGCAAGCGTTAAAAAATGTTTCACGCGTCGGAAAAAAATATTTCAAGAGTTGAAAAAAAATGTTGCAAGAGACGTCCGATGGAATAAACAGTGTCGGACGTCTGAGCGCTAGTTCTTCCCTTACAAAATACAAATAAATCGACTACTGTCTACACTGGCCTGTAAGCTCTCGACAGTACATGCATGAGTTTTTATCAATTATATTTTCCGATCGATCCGTTAGTTGTACCACACCCTGGTATTCAATGGCACATACCTGATCATCTGTTTTTGGCTCGTTTCGTTGTTTTGATGCATGCAGATGCTTCCCGTTCGTACGTTGACATTGACTTCTAAGCGTAGAATATCAGGTTGCAAGTTGGAAGCTAGCGCTAAGATGGGCACAGGTGAGCCAATAGCTAGGGAAATAAATTACTGAGGATTTTTTTAAATAATATTATTTTATTTACAAATTACGATATTAATATACGTATTAAAAAATTACAGAAATAATATACAGTCGCCAAAACGTTTGGTGAAAATCTGATGGTCGCCAAACTATTCGGCGAAAATAGGTAATCGCCAAACCGTTTGACGACAATAGTCTAATCCCGCGTTAATACTTGTTTTGAACCGTTAACACTGAGATTAGGCTACTGTCGCTACATCGTTTGGCGACCACTCTGGCTACTATAGAGTGGTAGCCAAATGGTATGACGACAATAGCCTGACTTCAGTGTTAATGGTTCAAAATGAGTATTAACACGGGATTATGCTATTATCGCCAAACGGTTTGGCGATTACTTAATTTTCGCCGAATGGTTTGGCGACCATCAGATTTTTGCCAAACGTTTTGGCGACTATATATTATTTCTGTAATTTTTTTAATACGTGAATTAATATCGCAATTTGTAAATAAAATAATATTATTTAAAAAAATTTCGAATTACTGAGTACGGCCATCTACTGTTCCAAATGGGGAACAATCAAATATATGTTCAATCTGATGATCGAACTGATCGACCAGGTTGCGGTGTTGTTGTTCTTGGATGCAGTTGCTAACTTGCTATACTACTTGCACAGTAGGGAGTAATATATACAAAGGAGGGAGTACAGTAGGGAGTACTGTATACCAACTTAATTATTTCGCATCTTTTGTTTGGTTCGAGGAATACCATCACCTCGTGTCTCAGAAGCATACAAAAATGAGTGTGGCTGTCGTTCCGCAGAAGTCATAGAATGATCCCAAGATGCATGGTTTGTATGCAAACCACACTAATAATATAAATCCAAAAATCATTCGAAAAAATTAAAAAATAAATTTATTTGCATCTGGATCAACCTGTATTTACTACTATGCATGGTCGCGCGTCGCAAGTCATTTGAGGTTGCTAGAATTCGAACCCATGACCTGCTGCTTCGCGTGAATTTTCCTTACCATCTCACCTAACACACACTTCTCAACTACTATAAGGTATATTTTTCTTTTATCCCTTCATATCCGAAAGTTTCAACGATTATTTGGACATCTAAATGACTTCAAATAAAAAGTTGTCAACTACAAATTAAAGTTGTAGATCTCATCGAGAGCTATAATTTTCATATAAATTTTATCTCCATCCGACTCCGTATGTAAAAATTATGATTTTTCAAAAATATTGTCACTGTTTTTTCGGATTCCGAACCGGCAGTGATAAGTGATACTTCCTCTATTGTCACTACTAGTTTTTCTTAAGAACTGGTAATGATAATTTATTATCATTGTCGGTTCTTTTTAAAAACCAACAGTAATAGTACCATTGCTGGTTTTTTTAGAACCGACAATAGTAATTAAGTTACTATCACTACCGGTTCTTCTTGGGTCAAACATTTATACCGGTTTAGCTTATGAATCGATAGTGAAAGTGTTATCACTGCCGGTTCTAGCCGAACCGATAGTGATGGATCGGTAAAAAAGAGGTTTTTTTATAGTAGTGAGTCCGGTGTGCCTCCTTTCCAACGGTACCAATGGATTTCCAAATTAGGTGACTTCAAGGTAGATGAAGCACCTACTAGTGCATTACGTACCAAGCCTGCACTACTACATGAATTAAGTATCAAACTTACACACACAAATATGTACACTAGCCCTCGTACTCATTTGACATAGACAATTAAGACAACTTGCATATATGCATGGTTACATCTTTGATCATGCAGGCACACTAGCGCTAGCGCTCACATGCATGCATGCATCTTTATTTCGAAACATAATCACGTACGTACGTATAGGGTAGCTATAGCTACACCTTAATTAGAACCTCACTTGTACACTTACACAACAGTAAATGTATTACATGACGGAGCAGTCGTAGGATGGGTTGTCATCGTTGCAGACGATCAACGGAGTCGGGAGCGCGCATGGTGTCACAGGCTTGGAGGAACAGGAGCTGCCATAGTAGCACCCATGACCATGATCACTGGAGCAGCTGCTATAACGGCTACACTTCGCACAGGTACACGGCGACGACGGCCTCGCCGCCGGCGTGCAGCAGTAGTAGCACCTGCACTGCCGGGGTAGCAAGAGCTGCTGCTCCCTTGCCACGTGGGGCACGCGCCGTACGGCGGTTGGTACGGGTACGGGCACGGCGGGTACGACCATGGATACACATGCACAAGCTTGCACTCCTTCTTTTTATCCTTTTTGTCATCCTTCTTCTCATCTTTTTTGTCATCCTTCTTCTCGATGTACTTGATGCACTTCGCGGCCTTGCACTGCAGCCAGCCAGAGAGTTTATCGGCGTCGAACTTGCCGGTAATCGTCACTTTGTTGCCCTTCTCAAACTCGATCTTCTCGATGCAAAACTCATCTGCATACACCCACATGCATGCAGGATATATACATAGTAGTTATGTGTGGTTAAGCAGTCCAGGAATCACAGTTTTAATTATATTATTATCAAACCTTTCCAGTGTATATATATATATGTGTGTGTGTGTGCGCGCACGTACGTACCTTGGAGGCAGGCCAGTATCTTCTGGATCTTTATGTTGCAACGGTAGCATTCCTGGTTTATGGTGACAACTAACTTGGGCATCTGCAAACAAAAGCACACCTAATTAATATACAATAAAGACATGCTGACTGAGAACATTCAAGCATACATACGCACATGAAGTACGTTAACCACGATATTCTTTCCTAAATATCATATTGAATTAATAGAGTAGTTTTCTCAATTGATGTAGTACTATATCAATATACTGATGATAAAATAAATTGAAATAGTGGACGTCCACTGCCAAAAAAAAGGAACTGTATCTCACGCACTAGTCGCGGGCGATCGCGGAATAATAGAAGCTTCCAAAACATTTATCAAGATTGAGTAGTAATAATACTTTACAAGATTAATTATATATGAAATATGTGTCTTGTTGATCTTGCTCCGTATGTAACAAGCTACTAAAATAAAAGGTTCAAACTTTCAATACCTTTCTTGGTTTAATTTTGTTCTACGTGCAAGAAGCAAGAGAAACGAGTTGACCAGTTGGCAACATGCATGAGCTGTGTCTAACCTTTCGATTCTGCTGTAGACCCTGTAGTGCTTGTAAGGTGTAGAGAGAGAGGAAATAAAAGAGATTGCGGGTGTTGGCCTGGCGAGGACTGAGGTGAAGAGCTTGCCCTGCGCTTTAATTTATAGTACAATATTTGTACTATCATGTTCAAATTCAGCCGGCCCACCACAAAGTGGATCCACACATGTATAGGACTTCACTTATATTTTTATCTTCACTCGTGCAAAAGAGTTAACTAGCTAGGAGGTGATATGTTTGGAGTTAATAGTCATTATATGCTAGTATAACTCACTTTAAATAAGCAATATGGAGTAATCCTACACCACTCTACATGGACCTTTACACTAATATGCTATGGCATTACACTCACTTCCTTAACGGTCGATGCCCTCAACAGCACACTGCATATATGATAAATACCTAAAACCATCCCTCGGTATATGTCTACGAGTCTAGTATTAGCATATATGCCATACCACATGTTCACTCCTGGCCCACACGTGCCATACGCATAAATCACACCCCTATCCCACATGCGCCGATGTAGCGAAGGTTGATACTCTGATACGATCTGTAACACATTGTCCTAAATTTTACTCAAAACATAGCCCACTATGGGGCAAACCCACAATAGTATCTCATACTTTCGTTCTAGTTTCGTGTAAAAGGGTTAACCTTTGGACCTATCAGATATTATATGCTACTACACAACTCACTTTGGATAAGTAATATAGTATTAATCCTATTACCACTCTATATAGTCCACATGGGACTTTACACTAATGGGTCAAGATATTGCAATATTTGCTGATTTTTAATTTCATTTTTTTGAAAAACAATCCACGGCAAGACTAGGAGGACTGGATGGCCGAGGGCCCGAGAGAACATCTCGCTCTCATGGTTCATTGTCTTCTCATTTTCTTGATTTTTTTTGTCCTCCTTATGCTTCCTTTCGTGTACTACCCTTTTTGGTGTTTTTACTTTTTTAACAAATAATTTATAAGTTAGATAATCGGATAAAGGAGAAAATTAATGATACTCAAAATGTCTCGTACAAAGGTCATGAAATTACTACATTCTTTTTAGGGACAATTCCTTGTATGCCACTGAAAGTTCACCACATCATTTATATGTCACTCATTGTCTCACATGTCAATAACATATTCAGAGATTTTCCCTAAATTCTAGTGGCATATGAGGAATTAATCCTTTTTTACCATATTCCCAATTTTTTTGGCCAAGCCAAACCACCAATTTGGCTAATTGTGCTAAATCTCATCTATTATATTATGAAAGCAAAGGCAAAACAAGATATTGCATTCCCTCTCAAGTTCTCTAATTCCAGGGTTAAGTGGTGAAAAAAAGATAAAAATCTACACTGTCAATTTTGGTGGTCCATATTATAATGGTCTAGACTAAAAAAAGAGCCATGTATGACACAGTCCATAAATAACTAAAATTTAGAATAAATAATAAAATAAAATCAACGATTTGATTTTTATACGAATTACTAAATAAAAATCCCAATAAAAATCAAACAAAAATTAGCAAATGGGTTTGTATACAACCCAACAAACAGTTATTTTATTAAGGCAAGGGCAAAGAAGCCACAACGCTCGATCTAAAGGGCTAGCAATTCCTACGTGGAGTGGTGGAAAAAGATGAAGACCTACACCATCAATTTTGATGTGTCCAAATTATAACTTTCTAGAAATTATAATGTTTTAGAATAAAAGAAAGAGCTAGCCTAGGTTAGGTTTAGATTTAGAGGAAAATAGGCTGTGGGTGTTGGTTAGGACCGAGAGGTGAACAGAGCTTGCCTGTGCTTTAATTTATAGGTACAATATTTGCTGAATTTTAAGTTCATTGTTAACCTATGGCAAGACAAGGAAAAGGAAGAGTTGGCCAAGAAAACATCTCGCCCACATAATTCACTCTCCTGTCATTTTCTTGATGTTTGTCCTCCTTATGCCCTCCTTTCATGTGCTACTTTTTTTGGTGTTTTATTTTAAAAAAATATTTTGAGAAAATATTTTTCAGGCGAATAATGAGGTAAAGGATCAAATTAATGATACTAAAAATGTCTCGTGCATAGATCAAGAACTTACTTTTTTTTTTACCGTATTTGGTTTATTGTGCCAATTCCGGTCTATTATTATTAAATCAAAGCAAAAGAAGTTACTACATTTGTGGCCTAGAAAATTCCCATGTTAAGCCGTGAAAAAAGGTAAAGATCTAAGCTAGGATCAATTTTGGAGTGTCCACATTAGAAAGAGCCTATATCAATTACAGTCCGGAAATAAATGAAATTGAGAACAAATAATAAAATAAAATCAACAATTTGATTTCCATGCTAATTCCTAAGTAAAAAACCTAAATAAATATAATTCGAAACAAAAATAAAGTAACTAGCAATAGGGTTTGTACACGAATTCCAACAAAAAAATTATATTATTAATGCAAAGACAAAAAAAAGCCACAACACTCGCTCTCTAAGGGCTGAAAATTCCCATATTAATTGATGGAAAAAAAATATAAAATCTACACGTCAATTTTGATGGATCAGATTATAATGGTCTACAATAAAAGAAAGTGCTCATGTAAGGTCTAGAGTGAGAGCAATTTTATTTCAATTCGAGTTTCCCTAAATAAATATAATTTAGAATAAAAATTAGTAATTAAATTTGTATGTAAATTTCAACAGATATAAATTAAATTCTGAATAAAAAATAAAAGCACCAATGTATTTTGAATACAAATTCCTAAGTAAAATTTCTAAGTGAATATAATTCAGAATAAAAAATATGCAAAACTACCTAAGGCAGGCCCACATAGCGGCTCACATACAAATATTTCTTTCTTTTCTTAATCTCGTGTGGCTGAAATTTTCTTATCCATCCATCGCCTTTCTAACATTTGAGCCCTACGTCGCAATTCATACTTTTAGAAGTCTTCGCCCTCCTCTCCGGTCAGAAAACAACGGACTTAGTCGGATTCACGAATGGGGTTCACCAGTGCCCGACTTCTAAAAGGAAGGGTGGGCGGTGGCCCTATAACACCCTGGTCAAAATCTGCGCACATATATCACCCATTTACACTTTCACTCTCATTTTGTATAAAATGATTAATCCATAGGTGCTATGTTTAGATCCAATGGGCATTATAAACTACTATAACTCACTTCATGTAAGTAATGTGGAACTAATCCCACAACCACTTCATATAGGCATTCACATTAACAGATCGGGGTATTACACTCACCCCCACAGGACCACCCCTCGGTACCATGCCATGTTGCCACTCCGGGCCCATCGCGCGTCCCTATCCCATACAAGCCATGCAATGAAGGTTGATGATCTGATACCATCTATAACACCCTGGCCCAAATTCACTCAATACCTAGCCTACCCATGAAGCAGACCAATACACACATAGCATCCCGTTTATACTTTCGTCCTCACTTGTGTAAAAAGGTTAACCCAGAAGTGCTATATTTGGGCTCAATAGGTATTATATACTACTACAACTCATTTATACAAATAATGTAGAACTAATCCCATTACCGCTTTACATGAGTATTTACATTAATAGACTAGGGTATTACAAGCTCATCTACAAGAAGCTGGCACCACCGACTGCGGGATTGAAGGAGTGCAGCGGTACATCCAAGTTAGTGTGGTTGTGTTAGTCACTTCTCAATGTCGCCACGTAGGGCTGGAAAATTGGCCCGTGACTCGTGGCTCGGCTCGCACAGGCTCGTGGCTTGGACCGAGCTCGAGCTGAGCCTATTTTTCAGGCTCGCGAAAACACCGAGCCGGCTCGGCTCGACCACCGAGCCGACTCGCGAGCCAAACCGACTCGGTGGCCCAGCCATCAAGTCCATCTATTTAGCAGCCCGTCAGGCACCAGCCCAAAGCCCATCTCCTATTCTCCTGATCTCCACTTCTCCAGACTGATTACAGAATGATTCTGGAACTTTACAAAATGATTTTCTTACTGACTAGGCCCTGAGCTTGTCTCCTGAAACTGAATGATGTGTACAGGCAGTTATCGAGTTTGTCTACAGCGTAGCTCAGGGTATTCTTTATACTGTGCTGATCTATTCCATGATTGGCTATTAGTGGAAGGAGACAAGTTCTTCTACTTCTTGTTCTTTATGATCATGAACTTCGTCTACTACGCATTGTTTGGCATGATGTTGATTTCATGCACTCCCTCCCAAATGCTCGTGAACATTCTTGTTGCATTCGTTCTGTCCCAATGGAACAATTTTACCAGATTCATTATATTATACCCCGACCAGTAGGTGTCGATGTTTGTGATTGGCAATGAAGAAGAATGAACGGGGCAAAGCGGAAGATCTGAGACTGATGGTAACGCAAGACGCAAGGCGATTTTACCCAGGTTCGGGCTCTCCGGTGGAGATAATACCCTACTCCTTCGTTCGGTGTTTCGGTGTATGGAAGAGTGTTCTTGCTTACAAGTTCTCTCTTACAGGTTTTTTCTCCCCCTCCTCTCTCGAAGCTCCCCTCCTCTTTATACAGCAGAGGAGGGTTGTCTGGGTACAGCAGTAGGAGTTGTTGAGGAGAATGAGGCGTAGCAGGAGCTACAGGGGTAGTTGAGTGCAGAGGAGAGGCTGTCCCGCAGCTGGCCGACCATGTACAGTAGCATGCAGGGGCAGAGCCGCCTTTGGCAGGGGCACCGGCATTGTCTACCTACCTTGTCCGTTCATTCTCCCGGTCTTTTTCCCCTGCTGCGTGCAGTTAAACCCTCCAGAAGGTTTGTCTTCTCTGCATGGCTGGCCCGGTCTACCCCCTTGGGGCGATCTTAGTTCTATTAACCAGATATCTGGGCCCGTATGTTCCACAGTAGGCACTTCAATAAGCAGTGGCCTTATAGCCCAAATGTTTTTCTTGCTGACTAGACCTTGAGCTTGTGACACATCTCTAAAATATTTCGCCCTTGCAGCTAATGCCTGTTTGGTCACCATTCTTATTGCCTTTTACAAGAATCATTCTGTAAGCTGTACCTTTTACAAGCATTTCTATCCATGTATTCCTAATGCTTTTTGCTTTTCCTTGCCCCAGCTAGGAAATACATAGCCTAATTTTCTATTTATCTTCAGGTAGATTCACTCTCTTTGTGGTATGGTCAATTAACTGCTTCAATTATACGGTCAAAGGAAATGATATTTGCTAGAACTATATTAAGGTAACTCCTACATGTATTGTTCGTACATTGTATAGGACCTTCATATTTGTACATACTCCTGCACTTGTTCATATAATTGAGTTAAGAGTCTTCATGGTTTCCTTTTCCTTTATATCTAGTTTTATCTACTAATCTAGTTTAATACCCTGGCTCGGCGAGCCAACAAGCCGGCTCGCGAGCCGACCTCGAGCCGAGCCGAGCCGGTTTTTTGGGCTCGTCTCAGGACCGAGCCAAGCCTGACTCGGCTCGCCACTACATTGAGCCTCGGGTCGGCTCGTTTCCAGCCCTATTGCCGCGCCATCGATCCACCATACTTGTTCAAGCGAATTAAGAAGCTGTCATCGAGGTTCACACGCGTATGCGTTACAGGATAATCCAGAACGACGTATAATAGACAAGAACGTCAATTGCCTCTGTACCGGTGCCTTAAACGCACGCTGGAGTTGGTAGCGAGTCCAGAAAAAGGTGATGTATAATAGGGTGTGTTTAGTTGCTTGTATCAAGTGGTATATATATGAGATAGTTCAAGAAAAAAAATCATTCATGTATTTGGTTGTTTGAATGGAACTATCCCATTCTGAATGACGAGATATAAATTTAAGGAATATTCCTTATAAATATTGAACCATTCCATTTACTCAAAACAATAGAACCGAATGGCACAGGATCATCCCATTTCATTCAATCTTATCCGACAAACCAAACACAACATTAGTGTGGTTGTGTTAGTCTCAACGTCGCCACGCCATGGATCCACCATACTTTGTTCAAGCGAATTAAGAAGCTGTCATCGAGGTTCACACGCCTATGCGTTACAGGATAAATCCAGAACGACGTATAATAATAGACAAGAAGGTCAATTGCCTCTCTACCGGTGCCTTTAAAAACGCAAGCTGGAGTAGGTAGCGAGTCCAGATCCTATGGAAAACGAAGCGACGGCGATCGAAACTGGGAAAAAGCTTAGCGTCCAAAAAGAAAATGCCAACGACTTCTAGCTATGCGAGGACATCAACAAACAAGTGTTTGTCTCGAGCTCTGGCAAAGCGCTTGCTAACTAGCTAGCTTGCACCAATAATTCTTGTTGTTTTGGGTGGAAATTGCCTTCATGGGCACCACGGAGGATGACTCGGAAGGTTCCCTCCGTCTTCCTTTTTAATTGACGTCTTAGAACCTATGTCGTGAGAATTTTTATGTTACACCGTCGACAGATTTAAAAAATCTAAATTGGCTATATAAAAATTATATAATTGGATTTATATATAGCGGAAAATACTTCTATAATATTATTGTTTTATTAGTACGTAAAGTTATAAAAAGTAACGTCAAGACTGCGTCTTGAGACCCTGAAAAGGTAAAAAACGTCCGGTAAAAAAAGAACAGAGGGATTCTATGTTTCCGATAAGAAGATTTCATTGACAAGTAGCAGAGGTACCACGTATACAGCCCCGGAGTGCATGTTATCCTGCAGATGTTGATGGGTAGTTGGGTACATCATTCCTGGTGCGGCACATCATGTACAGTAGAATAGTGACATCATTATGGCTCATCAGTTTGTTACGTAACTTACTAGATGTGTAGGCGGCGCACGCGCCAGCCGCCATGAGCCCACTCGACCGGCGGAATTTATAATCTATGCAATTTTTAGAAAATTTTGGGAGCATTTAAAAACATTGAAATCCGGTTTTTTAGGATGTGGATGTAATTTTCATAATTTCTAGAGGCTTTTGCAAAAGAAACCAGTGAAATTCGAATTTTATGTAATTTTTGGAATTTTGAGAGGCTTTTTCCCAAAGAAACTGCGAAATCCGGTTTCTTGGGGAGTCAATAAAAAAGGGACCTAGATGTATTTTTGGTCTTTTGCAAAAAAACCAGTGAAGTTCGTAATTTATGTACGCGGTAATTCTTGAATTTCCAGGGGCTTTTGCCTAAAAAATTTCTCAAAATTTGAAGTTTTTGGGTGCCTTTTCGCAAAAAAACGGTGAAATCCATTTTTAGGGGCTTTTCAAAAAGTGACCGGAGAAATTCATAACCTATGCAATTTTCAGAAAGTCCAGAGGCCTTTTGAAAAAAAAAATCAAAACTTGGTTTTTAGGGTCTTTTCGGAAGAAAAGGACCTGTTCATAATTTTTTAAAATTCTAGGGACCTTTTTGAAAAAATCGAGCGCCACATGGCCTTACCACGCGTCGCATGACAAAAATCGCCCAGCCAACACGCGTGCATACAGCCGGGAATCGAAGGCGCGTCTTCAGTTTCGCACTGAGGAGCTCTACCACCGCGCTACAACGCCTTAACAGCCAACTGACCTGGTGAAAATATTGAAGTTGTGCCAACGGGTGAGCAAACGGGCAACGCTTAAATTTTCAATTACTAAGATCAAATTTAATGATTTCTAAGCAAGAATTACAATCTTAGTAATTTTGATAGCTAGCAATTCTAGTGATCAACAAATAATATATCTACTCAATTAATTTAATTTCTAACAAATATTTCACAAAGGTGATCAAATAGATAGAAGTAACACAAAAGAGATCAAAGCAAACCACAAATGAAGAACACGTGAATTTTATCCTGTGGTCTCGGAGACTTGCCGGTCTCCCCTACTCCACGTTGAGGTGACTTGAACTTCTTCAAGCCGGCTCCACTTGCTTGAACCTTCCTCGATCACTGTGGTAGCTCTTCCCCACTCTGGGTAGGCGAGCCTTGCTCAAGACAACCGCCCTGCCTTCACAAGCTTCTTTGTGAAGATCACCGAACTTCACGCCTCAAGTCAGCTCAGGAGGCGGCAACCTCCAAGAGTAATAAACTTGATGTAGGCCCGAGACTTTAGAGTGCTTCAATATGGCTCAACTAATGCAAATGCACTCAAATTTCCTCTCCAAAACTCAAGGATCAAGAATTGAATGCACTAGAGAGTGGAGAGAGTTGCTAGGGCTTTAAATGAATTGAATGGAGTCACCAACCAACCCCTAGCACTGGTGAGGGGGTATTTATAACCTCTCCACACACAAACTAGCTGTTGCTAAAATTTAATCAGGAAAAATCGACATGGCCGAACTATCGCTTCTAGGGTCCTGAGTACTGGCCCCATGGGCCCAACGGCTATTTGGCGATTTAATGCACCGACACGAGCCGCCATAAAGTTGCTTTCCTCCATGGCCGGTATTATCAAGAGTATAGGTGCGTAGTACCGCACTGCTAGCCAAGAAAAACATCGCCATCAGAAAATAGCTACCACAGCTTATATGTGCAAGAGTACCAAGAATCAAGAATGCGGTATACTACCGCCTCGAAAGCACGCTTGTAGTGTCGGCCGAGGAAGAACCGAAGAAATAGCTCTCGTTAAAACCTCATCATTATTATACGGTAGAGTAATCAAGATTTGCGGTATTACCGCTCTACCACTTCAAGGTAGTGTCGGCCTAGGTATGAATTTCCGAAAATGAGCGCCTCTCGAATGCATGAATGAACAATTAGACTTTTGAGCCACATTTGATGCATTTTTAAAGTTTAAGACCCAGATCAAGTCCCTCTTAATAGTACGGCGACTACCCTAACAATCCGATCTTTTCTTCTAACTTCGAGATCGGTAAAATAACTAGAAAAATGTCCTTAAAGTTTTATACCTTCATTTCCTTTCGCTTCTTTGGTGCATACTCTTCCCTTTTTGTACTTATGATATTCCGACGTCCCTCAAATAGTAGATTTTCCTGTTTTCAACTTACTCATGCAAACAACGTTAGTCCTTTTAACCTTAATTGTCATTAATTACCAAAACCTCAATCATGTGGGGCCTAGATGCTTTCAATCTTCCCTTTTTGGTAATTGATGACAATCCTTCTGAACGAATTGAAGTAATTTGAAATTTTGGGTGAGTAGCTAATGAAAAATTAGTTACACACACCGCGGGATACTTATTTAACAATATTTTGTCTTTGGAGGACAAAAGGTATTGAAATCAAAATATTGCTAAATGAGAAAATGACTCCCCCTACAAATGTACTTGGATGAACAATAAGTTTATGCACATTTGTATGCGAGTTTCTTTGAGAGTGTAACAATAAACTTGATATGACATGATATTATGAGAAAATTGAAAAAGCATAGCACTTTAGAGCAAAACACATAAGCCCAAATTCAGATGATAAGTTTAATAGCAATTAAGAGCAAATAGTTCAACAACCAACCATTCAACTACTAAATTCATAACACCAAAAGCAAATAGTTTACCAAAAGCATGAGGCATAAACACATAACCAAGTTTATTACAATACTGCAATATATAAATATAACTAAGATAAATTTCAAGTAAGTTCTTCGTCTTCAATTCTTCGTCTTCAATGCTTAACTTAGTGCTTAACAAATGACAAACCTCTAATATGATTATATTGCTATGAGACTAACATGTTATTGCCTAGTTGAGTATCGGCCTCATCTATTTAGAGGAAAATCAAGGGATGGTTAAGCAAAGATAAGGTATGCAATTTTGGTATCTCTTCTATATTTGTTATTGCATTCCTTTGTGCAAATGCATAGTGAACTCCAAGTAGCATGTTGATTATATATATGCACATTGGTTCATGTCATATTTATTTGTGCATATATATTCATTTGAGTTCATTATGTGCTTTATTTTTAGTATGCATGTATTAACTAGAGTTAAACTTCATATTGCTATAGATTGACTTGGTGCATGTTGTACTTAGACATTATCAAACTAACTTGGGTCAAATTAAAAGATATTTGTTCCCGGAAATCATGTACTTGTCTATTGATGTTCAAGGTATTGGAAAAGGGTCATCTTCGACGGTGGGATGAAGGAAATGGAGAGGAGCTCCACAATCGAGGGATCTAAGGTCAAAAGTGTGATCATGACCGATTCAACATGCGGTGCACAAGAATCGACAAATGGACGTGTTTTTTTGACCATATTCAATAATGTCTTTGCACACCATTATGCTAAATTGTGTCATTCTAAATGGTGTTGTATTTTTCAATTGGTATCATTAATTGGTATCTTCCGAGAGGTATCCTCTAATCCTAAATTGTTTTGAAATATCATCTAACTTGCATTTGGGATTATCAAGAATTAAAAGGTACATATGGGTGACACATTGTAAAGAGGTATGCCCTTGATAAGTTTATGAAATTCTTTATCATGAAAGTGCATCTTACTTATACAATTTTGATTCATGATCTTATATACATCTTGTGATCATATAAGTAATTCCTTCTTGTGTAATCTTCTCTATATGATCTTGATTGTTAGAATTTAATTTGATCATGAGCATGTGCTTAAATTACATAAATTTGCTATATGATCTTGATGTTTAAAGAATAAATCTTCTCCATGTGAAATCATATTCATGTGTCATGTTTAAGCATCACTTATATCCTGTGAGTCATGACTACTTTAAATTGATATAATTAGAAATATCTATTACCTAAATCTTGGATATAATTGGTATCATATCTTGCCTAGATTTAGGGGGAGCTTAATATTATTGTCCTATTACTAGCTTCTTATTTTTATTTTGTTCTCCCTAATCTTTTTATTGAGTGTGCAATCAAGGGGGAGAATAGATTTTATTAAATAAACAATAAGGATCTTTTAAGCACCTTTTTGGGATTAATGACAAAAGGGGGAGAATTTATGGATTTATCAATTGTCCCCTAATCGATTGACAAAAAGGGATAATTTGTAAGTATGATCTCTTATTGTTTCTTCATGCTTGTTTTAATGCTAAATATCTTAATATTGTCATTTGGTGCAATTGATAATAGGTTTGTCATAAATCACCAAAAAGGGGGAGATTGAAAGTGCATCTAGGCACTTATGTTATTTTGGTGATTAATGACAAACGCTAATAATGACAATCTATGTAATTGAGTAAATGCTTAACTTAGTGCTTAACAAATGACAAACCTCTAATATGATTATATTGCTATGAGACTAACATGTTATTGCCTAGTTAAGTATCAGTCTCATCTATTTAGAGGAAAATCAAGTGGGATGGTTAAGCAAAGATAAGGTATGCAATTTTGATATCTCTTCTATATTTGTTATTGCATTCCTTTTGTGCAAATGCATAGTGAACTCCAAGTAGCATGTTGATTATATATATGCACATTGGTTCATGTCATATTTATTTGTGCATATATATTCATTTGAGTTCATTATGTTCTTTGTTTTTAGTATGCATGTATTAACTAGAGTTAAACTTCATATTGCTATAGATTGACTTGGTGCATGCATGTTTTAGTTGTATATCTTCTCATGCAATTCTCTTAGTGAAGTTTAATCTAGTGTTGGATCACATATTTACTCTTATTCCAAATATTAGTTGCACATGTACAATTCGTGTATATTCTATCATGTGCTTCATTTAAGTAAAGACTGTGATCCTTGCTATGATTTAATCGATTCATCATATCGGCAATTATCTCTCTAGTGCATATAAATCAATTACATATTCATCATGATGCACTTAGTAGAGAACATTTCTTATGTCAAGTGTTTCCATTTATGTTGTGCCTCTTTATATGAAACACTTGTGATAATCAACTGCTCACAAATATCAATTTTTTTCATATCTATTGAGCTTTTGGGACTAATGCTTTTCATGAGTGGTTTGGAAAGAATTAGGTCCCGTGTGTATGACTGACCAAGGTATCTTGGAGGATGACCGTTGTCGAGGTCAACAAGACGGCGGTGTCACCAAGAGTTGAGGACTAAGTCAAGATTGACTTGGCGTGGAGATCGTCAGAGGATGATCAAGTCAAGGTTGATGGGACGAGAGTCTCATGAGGTGAATCCAGCAAGTTGGACAAGGCGAAGATGTCATCAATTATATGGTGAAGGTCTTCATGCACCGCATTAAGAAAGAAGACTAATGACTACTTCTAGACTTGTATTATCTTTGATTTAATTTGAGTCTAAGGATTGCCGTACTATTAAGAGGGATGCGACGTCGAATGACTTTTAGATGTGTCAAGTGCTCAAGTGATCCATCCTTGTGAAACTTAAGAGAGAGTGGTGTTGGTGGTGCTGGTAAATGAGAGTTGTAGGTCTCCCTTAGATTCTTTGTGAAATCTGTATTTATCCTTTGAGATTTGGGTAGTGAGACCTTGTTGGTTGTGTATCCCTTGTTCTTAGCTTTCGGTAGAGTCCAAAATCACTTAAATCGGAGTCCGAGTCAAAAGTTATGCTTGCTTTGCTGGTCAAGCTGTCAGTCGTTCGGACTATCCGAACATATTTTCGGACTATCCGAGCTGGATCTCTCTGTTAGCCATTCTTAACTCGTTCGGACTGTCCGAACTTGAGCTCGGATTGTCCGAACTAAGTCGGGGCTGACTCCCAACGGCTAGTTTTTGGGATTTCTATTTAAAGCCCCCTCATTCCCCATCTTCAAGTGGCCGTTATGCTATCACTTTGAGATGCTATCCTCTTGTTCTTGAGCCGCCTAAACACCTCTTTACCCTTAGATCTAAGTGATCCCCTTGGTGAGAAGGGTTGGGAAGAGTTTGAGGAGCGAGGTGCTAGGTTGAGTGAGTTTTGAGTTGTTTGAGCACTTGATTTCATCTCCAAGTTTGTTCTTCGTGAGCATTTGTTACTCTTGGAGGTTGAGGACTCCTAGACGGCTAGGAGGTTGCCTACAGCCATCTGAGCTTTGTGTGGTTGGTGTGGGAAGTTTAGAAGGCCGATTCCGCCTCCCAAGAGAAGGAATCAAAGAAGTGAAGACCGTGAGTGCATTTATGCAACACCGGAGGAAGAGGGTTGAAAGAGACCCGGCTCAAGTGTGACTGAGCCATGACCATGGCGAGTGCATTTGTGCAACACCGGAGGAAAAGGGTTGAAAGAGACCCTCAAGTGTGACCGAGCCACCTAACAGAGAAGTAGGATCCTCAAGGATCCGAATTTTGTGAAAAATCATCATCTCCAAGTTTGCTTTTACTCTTGCTTTAGTATTTGATTTTGAATCTTAAAATTGCCCGATCTATTTTTCTAGTGAGTTTCGCCAGATCTCTATTTGCTTCAAGTATTCTAGGCTAACTAGTTTAATTTGATGTATTTAATATCCCCCAAATAGCCTAGATCTCTTTAAGTAGTCTGTGTGCTCGGAGCATTCGGAATATCCGAATAGAACCCTCGATACTCCAGATAACTCGGACTATCTGGATATAACCCCAGACTATCCGAACCACTCGGACAGTTCGAAGTATTATTCGGACATTCCGAAGTTTCTGTATTCCACTGCGATTTAGTTTTAAATCTTTTTAATTCGCCTATTCACCCCCCCTCTAGGCGACATCCCCTGTCCTTTCACCCGAGCCCCCGAGCGGGTCGGAGAGCTGGTCGGAGGGTTTACTCTTGCTGGCAGAGGCCGACCGATTTTGTTGGCGGGACCCTGCTCGTCGTTGCCTTGGTCGGCACGGTTGCCCCGATGCCTTTGGCAAGGTTCTAGCGTCTGAGTGTTAGTTTTACATCGTAGCTCGACGTTGCCTTGGTCGGCGCGGATGCCCAGACGCCTTACGCGAGGTTCTGGTGTCCGAGTGCTAATTTTACGTCGTAGCCCGACGTTGCCTTGGTAGGCGTGGACGCCCAAATGCCTTAAGCGAGGTTTTGGTGTCCAAGTGCTAGTTTTACGTCGTAGCTCGACGTTGCCTTGGTTGGCGCGGACCCCCAAATGCCTTAGGCGAGGTTCTGGTGTCCGAGTGCTAGTTTTACGTCGTAGCTCGACATTGCCTTGGTCAGCGCGGATGCCTAGATGCCTGAGGCGAGGTTCTGGTGTCCGAGTGCTAGTTTTACGTCCTAGCTTGACGTGTTTATAAGGCTGGTTTTACGCCGGAGCTAGGCGGAGGGCGTCCGTCCCGAGTCCTCATCCGGTGAGGCTATCTGTGGGAGGAGTGGCCGCTGTCTGTCCCATGTGTACGCCCCGTCCGCAGGTGTGGGATCTGGAGGGGGTGAGCGAACGCATGTTTACCATGTTGGTTTGAACACCGTGTCAGGAGCTAATAACGGTAATCCGAGTGGGACTCGAGATACCTCCCAAGGGGACCTTTCCAAGCAGACGATCCTGCCGACGGGCCCTGGCTACTGGGGTGACCCATGACAAACTTTTTTTTTACTCGATCTCAGATCGGACTCGGTCGTCTGTCGACCCGGAGCGCAGCTGGCTGCCACCCATCGATGGGTTCCGTGGGAGAGTGTGAAGTATGGTCTCGGACACGAGTTAAGGCGATTGAGTCGTTAGCCGACCCAACTAGAGGCCCACTAGGGGCTCGCTTTGTCCTCGTCCCTTGCTCAATTTTCTGCTGGGGCGGCCCTGAATCCACTTGGTGGATTAGGCCTATGGAACCCACAGTGCTAGACTGGGCCCCGGGCGCGAGCTATTGAGCTCTTTGCCATCTCGAGGCCACAGCGGCCCAGTGGACCTTTCATACTCATGAGGCAATGACCCACCCCTGTAAGGGAGAGACCGAGAGGTCGTAAAGTGGCCTGCTCGACATTGGTGTCCTTGCGCCCCACGTCTCTGTCAGAGTGAAAGTGCATCTAGGCACTTATGTTATTTTGGTGATTAATGACAAACACATATAATGACAATCTATATAATTGTGTAAATGCTTAACTTAGTGCTTAACAAATGACAAACCTCTAATATGATTATATTGCTATGAGGCTAACATGTTTATTGTCAAGTTGAGTATTAGTCTCATCTATTTAGAGGAAAATCAAGTGGATGGTTAAGCAAAGATAAGGTATGCAATTTTGGTATCTATTCTATATTTGTTATTGCATTCCTTTTGTGCAAATGCATAGTGAACTCCAAGTAGCATGTTGATTATATATATGCACATTGGTTCATGTCATATTTATTTGTGCATATATATATATATATTCATTTGAGTTCATTATGTGCTTTGTTCTTAGTATACATGTATTAACTAGATTTAAACTTCATATTGCTATAGATTGACTTGGTGCATGCATGTTCTAGTTGTGTATCTTCTCATGCACTTCTCTTAGTGAAGTTTAATCTAGAGTTGGATCACATATTTACTCTTGTTTCGAATATTAGTTGCACATGTACAATTCGTGTATATTCTTCATGTGCTTCGCTTAAAGTAAAGATCGTGATCCTTGCCATGATTTAATTGTTTCATCATATTGGCAATTATCTCTAGTGCATATAGATCAATTACATATTCATCATGATGCACTTAGTAGAGAACATTTCTTATGACAAGTGTTTCTATTTGTATTGTGCTTCTTTATATGAAACACTTGTGATAATCAACCGCTCACAAATATCAATTTATTCATATCTATTGAGCTTTTGGGACTAATGTCTTTCATGAGTGGTTTGGAAAGAATTAGGTCCCGTGTGTATGATGACCAAGATATTTTAGAGGATGATCGCCGAGGTCAACAAGACGGCGGTGTCACCAAGAGTTGATGACTAAGTCAAGATCGACTTGGCGTGGAGATCGCTTGAGAGGATGATCAAGTCAAGGTCGATAGGACGAGAGTCTCATGAGGTGAATCGAGTCAAGTTGGACAAGGTGAAGATGTCATCAATCATTTGGTTAAAGACATCATGCACATTGCATCCACGGAGAAGACGGCATGGATTGAATGTAAGACTTAGATTTCGCTTTTTGAGTCTAAGGATTGCCGTACTATTAAGAGGATGCTCCATTGAATGAATTTTAGATGTGTCAAGTGCTCAAGTGATTCATCCTTGTGAAATTTAGAGAGAGAGTGGTGTTGGTGGTGCGTAAAGTGAGAATTATAGGTCTCTCTTGGATTCTTTGTGAAATCTGGATTTATCCTTTGAGATTTGGGTAGTGAGACCTTGTTAGTTGTGTAGCCCTTGTTCTTAGCTTTCAATAGAGTCCAAAATCACTGAAATCGAGTCCGGAGTCAAAAGTTATGCCTGCTGCTGGCTCAGTTGAGTCCCTGTTTCGGACCTTCCGAAGATGGACTCGGACTATCTGAGTGAGTTCGGACTATCCGAACATTTTTCGGATATTCCGAGCTGGGTCTCTCATAGCCATGTCTAATGGGTTCGGACTGTCCGAACTTGAGCTCGGACATTCCGAATCGAGTCGAACGCTTTGAAAAACGGCTAGTTTTTGAGCTCTATTTAAACCCCATCCATCCCCATTTGTTGGGGTGCTGCTACCTGTGGATTAGAGGTGCCATACCCTTGTTCTTGAGCCCCAATACACCCCTCTACCCTTAGATCTAAGTGATCCCTTTTGTGTGAAGGGTTGGGAAGAGTGTGAGGAGGAGGTGTTAGGATTGAGTTGGATTTTAGTTTGAGCACTTGATTTCATCTCCAAGTTTGTTCTTTGTGAGTATTTGTTACTCTTGGAGGTTGAGGACTCCTAGACGGCTAGAGGTCACCCACGAGCCACCGCTTCGGTGGTTGGCCGTAGGAAGTTTGTGAAGGTCGATTCCGCCTCAAGCAAGGAAGGAATCAAGCCATGAGTGCAAGGTGCAACACCCAGCGCTTAGGGTTGAAAGAGACCCCGTGTCTTGTGATCCCAGCCAAGTAGTGCAAAGTGCAACACCGGAGGAAAAGGGTTGAAAGAGACCCCGGCTCAGTGTGACCGAGCCGCCTCAACGAGACGAGGATCCTCAGGATCCGAACTTGATGAAAAATCATCGCTCCAAGTTTGCTTCTTACTCTTGCTTTAGTATTTGATTTTGAATCTTGAAATTGCCCGATTTACTTTTCTAGTGAGTTTTGCTAGACCTCTATTTGCTTCAAGTATTCTAGGCTAACTAGTTTAATTTGGTGTATTTAATATCCCCAAATAGCCTAGATATCATTTGCAGCTATGTGTTTCGGAGGATTCTAATATCCGAATAGAACTTCGGATATTCAATAATCTCGACTATCCGAATATAATCTCGGACTATTCAACCACTTTGACAATTCAAGTATTATTCGGACATTCAAGTTTTGTATTCCGCCATTTATTTAGTTTTAAATTTTTTAATTCATTTATTCACCCCTCTAGGCTACATCCTCGCCCTTTCAATTGGTATCGAGCAAGGTCTCTCATTTTATTAGACTTAACCGCCTAGAGAGTAAAGGATGTCGACTAGAGAATTAGAGGAATCACACGCTTACTTGTGCTAGATGGTTCAAATTATGCTCATTGGAAATTAGTTATGACTTCTCATTTTAAATCTATGAGCCCCAAAATATGGTGGATCGTAGATGTCGGATTTTCATCTTCATTGAATGAAGATAATCCAACTCAAGGGGAGATGAAATGCATACATCTCGACGCCAAGTCGCTAATGTTTTATTTTATGTTGTGAGCGATGAAATTTTTGATAGAATATGCAATCTCTCAAGCGCCATGAAATGTAGATGAAGCTTCAAGAACTATTTGCATCATCCACGCTCTATTAAGGATTGCATCAAGGAAGAGATGTCGGAGGTGAAACCACAAGCTCCACCTCAAGCTCAAGCGATGAAGAACCAAGATCTCCATCGACCTCAACCTCCGCCTCAAGTGACGATGAAGATTCACTTCCATCACAAACCGCTGCTTCATGGCGAAGGTAAGAATGAAGTAAGTGATGATGATGATGATGAGCTCTCCTATGATGAACTTGTATATATGCTAGAGGAGCTAACTAAGCATCTTGGGAAGGAGAAGAAGAAATTCAAAAATTTGACGAAGGAACATACCTCACTTCAAAATTCTTACAATGATTTAAAAGAAAATCATGAACTTCTCCTTCACAAGGAAACCATTAAGTCTAGAGTGGATGTTGCCATTCAATGTGATTCAGTAGATGAATCACCATGCTTAAATTCTAATTCTACTTCATGCAATTCATCTAATAATAGCATGTCTATCTCTAGCGATTATTTACCTTGTTGCTCAAATTTATTGCTACTACTTCTCTATGCTTGTTGAGACTAACCTTGTAGAGGAAAATAAAGAGCTCAAGGCGCAAGTCATTAGATTAGAAAATGACTTGAAGAAGTGCGAAAAGGAAAAGCCATTTCGATGAGATCTTGAGCAAGCCAAGGGCGCCCAAGATAAGCAAGGACTCGCTACAACTCCCAGAGGGAGAAGAGCAAGAAGAAGCACAATGCAAGAATGAAGACGATTGTGTGCTTTGGATGCAACAAGAAGGGCCACCTTGCCTCCGTGTGCCCTAACAAAGTGGAGATCAAGCCACACCCATCAACAATGAGGCAAACCGACAAAGAGCAAGTCAAGAAAAAGAGACGCTCAAAGCATACTTGCTACAATTGTCGGAAAAGGGCACATCGGTAAGGATTGTCCTAAAGGTATAATCCCTAAGCCTACTCATCATTTCAATGATTACTTGCTTAGGAAGGACAAAAATGGCAATGTGTTTGCCAAATTTGTCGACTCTTCTAAGTCTATGCATAATAGTGATAATCATGTGCTTAGAAGAAATAAATCTAGAAATGTGTTTGCTCAAAATGCTATAACTCCTAAGACCAAGAAAAATCATGTTGATCATGTGCTTAGAAAAACAACAATAGCAAATCATTTGCTAGATATGCTAGATCCTCTAAGCCAATGCACAATTTCAATTATCATATGAGAAGAGATCAAACTAAAAATAGTTTTGCAAAGTATCATTGTCCTCCTAAACCTTGTTATAAAAATGCCAATCAATTGTCTAGGAGGAATAATTATCGCAAACCTATTTCTAGTTGTGTTAGTCAATTCGATAATATCAAATTTAGGGCCATTTGGGTTCCTAAATTTATTGTGACTAATATTGTTGGACCCAACAAGAATTGGGTACCAAAACCGCCTAAAAGATTTTTAGGCAATATAAGATGGATTGACGCTTGGCCTCTTCAAGAATACAAGGACTTCATCAATTACAAGGGAACCAAGCATGAAGATAATCAAATCCATCATGAGCCAATGCCATCTCTGTGAATAAGCATTTACATTGATTACTATTTAGCTTCTAGCCTTGTGTAGGTTTAGATGCATTAATATTAATAAAAATCAATTTAGATTGCTTGTTGTATGCTTGCTCATGCTTATTAGTTGTATTGATTGCAATCTTGAGCAAGTTTGGGATAGTGGCACATTAAGGGGAGTGTTAATTCATATCCATGTATATTACATCCCTACATGTGCCCATATTTATATAAGTGCTAATATATACTTTCAAAATCAAGCCATTTAGCCAAAACTCAAAATTTTGTATACTATTAGTATTCTTGTGAAAAACTAGTTGTAAAATGTATACAAATGTATTTGAAATGTTTTTCAAAGGTTTTGGCTTCACAAAATCTATTTTGAAAAGAAAATGAGTTTCATGCCCCAAAATCTAGATAGTAGTATCTTGTTTTTGGATTTAAACTTATAATTTTAATAGAATTAAATGTAAAATGATTTTGAAAGTAATTCCAAAACGAAAATCCTAGAGTTGGTCATTCTTAACAATTCTTGTGTTCAAAAGATTTTCAAAAGACCAACCTAGCAAAAATTATTTGATTTTGAAACTCACCGAAAAACTATAATTGACCCATAATGGTCATATTATTGCACTTAGTGAGTTTCTCCGTTTGGACCGGATTATTAGCCATATCTTGGTTCAAAATAGTATTTTAAACTCATACATACCATTCCCAATCAAGTTTCCTCTCATTTGCTTCATTTGATACTTTTTGGATTAATGTTGAAAGCATATGCATGCATATCCTTTTTGTGAGCCTCTTTGGTCAAAAGTCAAATTTTTTGTTTAAAAGGTCAATATTTGTGAAAATCTTTATAAAAGTTCTCAAATATGTATTTCAAATGTTTTACAATGCTTTCGGAATAAAATTTTCTATTGATAGCAAATTTGGCCTCAAATGGATCTTATAGGATCTTGATTTTGGATTAAATGAAATATTTTCATAAGTTAAAATCTATTGAGTTTTTGAAAAAGTGGTCAATACAAAACTCGTAGGGTTGGTCATTTCAAGTATTTCTTTAGTTCAAAGTTTTTCCAAACGACCAACCGTTCAAAAGTTATAGCTATTTGAATTTAGCCAAAATTCTTCATTTGACCCAAAATGACCCATTCTTGTATATTGCGGGTTTTGATATTTGAGATGGATTTCTTTGTGTGTCTTGGCTTGAAATAGTATTTCTAACTCATATAAAGCCATGAAAGTTCAAATCTCCATGAAATTCAAATCGGATTGCATTTTGAGTTTTCGGTGCAAATTGAACTTCTATTTTTGCCTACAACGCGCAATCTGTCATATCTTTTGAAACAAAATTTATTTTAAGGAAATTCTTTTTGAGAAACCTTCTAAATAGCTCAAAGTTCATTTCTGGAAATTTTCAAATCATTTTGACTTTATTTGAAAAAGTTTTGATTTTTCTTCTCTTTGATTGAAAATCATACCTACAAAGCAAAATTTGGCATATCTTTTGATTGGAGACTCCTTTTTGAAAAATTCTTTTTGGAAAAGTTTCTCAGGAGTCCAAAGTATATTTCTGCTCAATTTCAAATGTTTTTAACATCATTTGAAAAAGTTATGGCTTTTTCTCACTTTGATCAAAAGGCTGAAAATTCAGACTTTTGCGTAGTTTTGAGCTGATTTGTGATTTTTGTATCTCCAAATCAGAGCATAATTTGAGGGGACCACCTTTATAAGAATTGATCCTCTATAGTTGAACTTCATTGTCTAATTTTTCCAGAATTTATGAATCTTATTTGGACCTTCTTTCAGCCCTGTCAAAAAGCCTAAATGGAATGTCAAAACTGAATTTTTCAGCACATTGCCTTTTGAAATCTTGGCTACCTTTGAGATGATTTGAGTATTTCCTTGTGATGAAAACTAAAGTAACTCAATTCATTGCTCCATGATTCATCTAAAATCCTTTGGGAGCTTATTTGATGTTGTTTTCATCCTTAGGACCATTTCAAAGCGAGATTTTTTTTCCCGAAACCTTCGGTTCAGCATTCTCTATTCTCAAGTTTTCGGGGTTTTCCTTTGCTCAAATGGACTTTCGGTCTTCATAGCCCTCTAAGAGTATTTCGAGACGGATCTTTTTCCGCGTTGATGAGTTTTGCATTTGAGCAATGGTTTAAAAGCTTTAATCGATTTTGTGTCATTATTTGCATCTTTTGTGATTTTGAGGGTTCTAAATTAGAATCTTGGCAAGCCTTTCAAGATGAAAACTAAGTGAACTCATTCATTGCTCCAAGCTTCAAAGTGGAGCATATCTATTTAAGTTTTTATTCGATTGAAAGTGCATCTTTTGGCTAAGTTCTTTGGAAATTGGATTTAATTGTATCTCACCTCAAAATGTTTTCTCTTGCATAACTCGAGTTTGTTGTGGAAAAGAGAAAATATCCCTTGTAAGTTCAAGAGTGAGTTTGAACGTGTTTTACCCATTGTCTCTCTTACAAGTGGATGTCAAGATTAAATTTGAATGAGTTTCAAATATTTTCATTGTAAATTGGTGTAATGAAATCTTCAATTGGTATCTTGAATGTTCAAATTGCTTGCAAGTAGTATCATCATGTTTATCGCTATATCATGCATGTTATACTTAGACATTATCAAACTAACTTGGGTCAAATTAGAAGATATTTGTTCCCGAAATCGTGGTGCTTGTCTATTGATGTTCAAGGAATTGAAAAGGGTCACCTTCGATGGTGGGATGAAGGAAATGGAGAAGAGCTCCATAGTCCGAGGGATCTAAGGTCAAGCGGTGATCATGACCAATTCGAGCATGCGTGGACAAAAACCCACAAAGGGACGATTTTGTTTTGACCATATTTAATAATGTCCTTGCACACCATTATGCTCAATTGTCTTATTCTAAATGTTGTTGTTCCTTTTAATTGGTATCATCAATCTATATGTAATTAGTTTCAATTGGTATCAATTAATTAGTATTCTTCAAGAGGTATTCTCTAAGTCCTAATTGTTTTTAAAATTGTCATCTAACTTGCATTTGGCATTATCATGAATTAAAAGATACATATGGGTGACACATTGCAAAGAGGTATACCCTTGATAAATTTATGAAATTTTGATCATGAAAGTGCATGTTAATTATACAATGTTGATTCATGATCTTGATTGTTAGAATTTAATTGGATCATAAGCATGTGCTTAAGATATATAAATTTGCTATATGATCTTAATGTTTAAAGAATGAATATTCTCCATATGAAATCATATTCATATGTCATGATTTAAGCATCACTTACAAATTGTGAATCATGACTGCATTTAAATTGGTATCATTTCGAAAAATCTATTACCTAAATCTTGGATATAATTGATATCATATCTTGCCTAGATTTAGGGGGAGCTTAATATTCTTGTCCTATTCCTAGCTCCTTATTTTTATTTTTATCTTGTTCTCCTAATCCTTTTATTGAGTGTGCAATCAAGGGGGAGAATTTATTGAATGAACAATAAGGATCTCTTAAGCACCTTTTTGGGATTAATGACAAAAGGGGGAGAATTTATGGATTTATCAATTGTCCCCTAATCGATTGACAAAAAGGGATAATTTGTAAGTATGATCTCTTATTGTTTCTATTGACAAAAGCAATATCGATTGACAAAATGCTAAATATCTTAATATTGTCATTTGATGCAATTGATAATAGGTTTGTCATAAATCACCAAAAAGGGGGAGATTGAAAGTGCATCTAGGCACTTATGTTATTTTGGTGATTAATGACAAACACATATAATGACAATCCATATAATTGTGTAAATGCTTAACTTAGTGCTTAACAAATGACAAACCTCTAATATGATTATATTGCTATGAGGCTAACATGTTTATTGTCAAGTTGAGTATTAGTCTCATCTATTTAGAGGAAAATCAAGTGGATGGTTACAAAGATAAGGTATGCAATTTTGGTATCTATTCTATATTTGTTATTGCATTCCTTTTGTGCAAATGCATAGTGAACTCCAAGTAGCATGTTGATTATATATATGCACATTGGTTCATGTCATATTTATTTGTGCATATATATATATATTCATTTGAGTTCATTATGTGCTTTGTTCTTAGTATACATGTATTAACTAGATTTAAACTTCATATTGCTATAGATTGACTTGGTGCATGCATGTTCTAGTTGTGTATCTTCTCATGCACTTCTCTTAGTGAAGTTTAATCTAGAGTTGGATCACATATTTACTCTTGTTTCGAATATTAGTTGCACATGTACAATTCGTGTATATTCTTCATGTGCTTCATTTAAAGTAAAGACTGTGATCCTTTGCCATGATTTAATTGTTTCGTCATATTGGCAATTATCTCTCTAGTGCATATAGATCAATTACATATTCATCATGATGCACTTAGTAGAGAACATTTCTTATGACAAGTGTTTCTATTTGTATTGTGCTTCTTTATATGAAACACTTATGATAATCAACTGCTCACAAATATCAATTTATTCATATCTATTGAGCTTTTGGGACTAATGTCTTTCATGAGTGGTTTGGAAAGAATTAGGTCCCGTGTGTATGATGACCAAGATATTTTAGAGGATGATCGTTGCCGAGGTCAACAAGACGGCGGTGTCACCAAGAGTTGATGACTAAGTCAAGATCGACTTGGCGTGGAGATCGTCGGAGAGGATGATCAAGTCAAGGTCGATAGGACGAGAGTCTCATGAGGTGAATCGAGTCAAGTTGGACAAGGTGAAGATGTCATCAATCATTTGGTTAAAGACATCATGCACATTGCATCCACGGAGAAGACGGCATGCGGATTGAATGTAAGACTTAGATTTCTCGTTTTTGAGTCTAAGGATTGCCGTACTATTAAGAGGGATGCTCCATTGAATGAATTTTAGATGTGTCAAGTGCTCAAGTGATTCATCCTTGTGAAATTTAGAGAGAGAGTGGTGTTGGTGGTGCCAGAAAGTGAGAATTATAGGTCTCTCTTGGATTCTTTGTGAAATCTGGATTTATCCTTTGAGATTTGGGTAGTGAGACCTTGTTAGTTGTGTAGCCCTTGTTCTTAGCTTTCAATAGAGTCCAAAATCACTGAAATCGGAGTCCGGAGTCAAAAGTTATGCCCGTTTTCGTCGGGCTGCTGAGTCCTGTTTCGGACTGTCCGAAGATGGACTCGGACTATCCGAAGTGAGTTCGGACTATCCGAACATTTTTTCGGATATTCCGAGCTGGGTCTCTCTGTTAGCCATGTCTAATGGGTTCGGACTGTCCGAACTTGAGCTCGGACATTCCGAACTGAGTCGAACGTTTTGAAAAACGGCTAGTTTTTTGGAGCCTCTATTTAAACCCCCATCCATCCCCATTTGTTGGGGGCTGCTACCCATGGATTAGAGGTGCCATACCCTTGTTCTTGAGCTCCCAATACACCCCCTCTACCCTTAGATCTAAGTGATCCCTTTTGTGTGAAGGGTTGGGAAGAGTGTGAGGAGTGAGGTGTTAGGATTGAGTTGGATTTTAGTTTGAGCACTTGATTTCATCTCCAAGTTTGTTCTTTGTGAGTATTTGTTACTCTTGAGGTTGAGGACTCCTAGACGGCTAGGAGGTCACCCACGAGCCACCGGTTCTTCGTGTGGTTGGCCGAGGAAGTTTGTGAAGGTTCGATTCCGCCTCCGCAAGGGAAGGAATCAAGAAGAAGCCGGCGAGTGTAAGGTGCAACACCGGGCGGCTTATGGGTTGAAAGAGACCCCGTGTCTTGTGTGATCAAGCCATGAAAGCAAAGTGCAACACCGGAGGAAAAGGGTTGAAAGAGACCGCTCAAGGTGACCGAGCCGCCTCAACGGAGACGAGGATCCTCAAGGATCCGAACTTCAGATGAAAAATCATCGTCTCCAAGTTTGCTTCTTACTCTTGCTTTAGTATTTGATTTTGAATCTTGAAATTGCCCGATCTACTTTTCTAGTGAGTTTTCGCCAGACCTCTATTTGCTTCAAGTATTCTAGGCTAACTAGTTTAATTTGGTGTATTTAATATCCCCAAATAGCCTAGATATCATTTGCGAGCTATGTGTTTCGGAGGATTCGAATATCCGAATAGAACTTTGATATTCAATAATCTCGACTATCCGAATATAATCTCGACTATCCAACCACCTGACAAATTCCAAGTATTATTCGACATTCAAGTTTTGTATTCCGCCGCGATTTAGTTTTAAATTTTTTTAATTCGCCTATTCACCCCCTCTAGGCGACATCCCCGTCCTTTCAAGGAGTTAATGCGTAGTGGAGGAATTGAAATTGTCGCGCCTTACCAGGCCGCTCCTGGCGTAAGTGAGGGATTCTCCGGACGGGACGACGCTCGCCCGAGGTGGTGTTCTGTTCGCTTGGCTACTGCTCGGCCGGTGCCTGCTCGATCCCTATAAATTGGATGGGGCGTCGTGTCGACGCTTGTTAATGACAATAATGAAAAGGGGCTACGCTACGGACCCAAACTCGATGGTAGCACAAGAACACCCGATGTATAAAGTTCGGCTCCCACGATGGAGATAATACCCTAGTCCTGCTCGAATTATATGTGGCTAGCTATTGCTAATGAGGTTGTCTGTATATGATGCCCCGCCCCCTCCCTTTATATAGCAGAGAAGGGTGGTTACAATATGGAATCCCACTCGGATACGAAGTGAAGGTTGCATATCTATCCCGATTCTATATTGGTTTGGATTACACTCATCCTTTGCCCAACACGACTTGGTTTCCTTAACTAAGGTTTATCCCGATTCTTCACGCCAAATTTCAAGCTACCTCCGCCTCATTCAATGGGCTCGACCAGCCTTCACTGGTCGGGCTCGCAGGTCTGATCTCAGGGCCCCGGGCATACATATCCACACAAGAGCTCCCGAGTGCTTCATGATCGAGTGCCTTCTCGCGTCAAGTCTTCCAATGCCTTTAGCCGAAAGTGCTTGTTGCTGGACAAAGAGGTCACGAAGAACTCGCTAAATTCCTTTGCATGCTTATTCCGATGCTCGCTCTCTGACACAGTGCCGACTTGCTCCTTGTACCGCAAGCATCTATCTTCGTGAGTCATCTTTACTAAGACCTAACTTCGCTCTCCTAAACGTTGTCACTTTTTCTACCTATCGTGAGGCATACCATAAGAGGATGTTATTTCTTGAGTGGTACCTTTATCCCGCAGTGTCACTAAGCTTCGCTTTTTGGCCCATCTTGGGGCATACCACTTCAATTTAATTTTTGGGCCGTCGGCGATCGCGGCACGCCAGGCGGCGTGTTCACCGCCCACCTTCAAATGCTCCCTAGGGCGTGTTTCAGGCTTCTGGAAGGGTAGCGATTTCTAAGCAGAATCCGCCGCTTCCCTATCAATACGAGCAAATGAAGTGGCTTTGCACTATTTCTACTTGCCCTTTGTTCTCCAACCTCTTTTCCTCGTGACTCTCCGCCGCTTAGGGTTAACTCTTCGTCACCCTAATCTCACGCGATCGCGAGGTTTCTTCTATTCAAGGATGTCGCCTCTTCTCCTCAAGAATCGCTCACCCGCCCGCCGACCAAAGATTGGGCTACTTCAAGGACGACGAGGGGCCGGAGGATTTAGTAAGACGGCGTTTCTCGCCATCGTGATGCTTGCTACCCGCCTCGCCAGTAGTGAATTTCGCCCCACCCTCGTGGCCGAGGAGGTGGTTGTCTTCAATCCTTTTTATGCGTGGGCTTGGTCTTCCTAAGATCCCCCTTTCTTCGTGGCATTCTTGAGTTCTATGGAATCGAGTTAACTCATCTTAACCCCAACTCCATTCTTCAAATTGCTGCCTTTGTCAACCTCTGTGAGGCCTTCCTTGGCATTCGCCCCCACTTCAATCTTTTTCGCCATTTTTTCCTTCTCAAGCCTTTCCCCAATAAGAACTCCCCCAAAGTGGTTGGTGGTGCCGGGTTCCAGCTAAGGGAAGGCATAAAAAAGCCTTACCTTAACATTTCTTTCAAAACCTCAAATAAGGGTTGGCACCAAGAGTGGTTTTATTGTGCCAATCCTGACCCTCCGTTGCCCGCCTTTACTGGGACGCCACCTAAGCCTTCTCCCGACTGGACATCGCTTCCTAGAGATGAGGGGATGGACCAAGTGATTGACCTCATGGGACTGATTGCCGAGTTGAAGGAGAATGGGCTTACTGGCGATGGCCGTTGTTGCCAAGGTCTGTACCCACCGAATTCAACCTCTCAAGGATCGAGTTCACCCTGGGTACGAGTATGAAGGTCCCAACGATCCGACACGGGAGGTTCCTGAGGAAATTACCTCGGCGGCATTCTTCGGTCATGCCACTAATTTCTTTGCCCCAAATGAGAAGATCGCTGCCCCGTAAGCCCAAGACCTTTACGAAACTCAATCCTCGCACTCTCCAGAAGGGATCTTCATGGTCTTCCTATGCTGAATCTTTTGCCAAGACCTTGATCCGAATGTGTGTTTTTCAGATTTGGCAGGACAAGATGCCTTCTTTTTCCGACGCGACCGCCTCGAATTCTCGCATATAAAGGTGACAAGCAAAACTTCCCGTCTGCTTTCTTCATGCGGCCTCTACTGCAGCTTAAGCAGAGTGAATGAACCTGACGATGATCCTGTCGGGAAAGGGAAAAATCCGGTTGCTCGCAAAGCTAAGAGGAAGCAGTCGGTGAAAGATGTACATCCGACCGGTGGTCCAAAGATACGGACCCTACAACTGCGGCGGCCTCCTCCCGGCTTCTTCTTCGCTTACCAAGGGACCTGAAGTGTTCAAGCCCCTAGCCCGTCCTGCATCCGAAAGTGTGCCTTCGCCTGTGCGCCCGACTGGAGCTCCCGTTGATAGTCCTTCCGTCTGGAGGGGTTTAAAGTGCAAGATAACAAGGTCCAACAGGTTGGATTTCCTTGCCGTCCCTTCCTTGTTCCCCTGGACCGAGTCTTGATCGCTTTCTTCTTGTAGGGACCCTGTCGATGAAGTCCTTCATGAAACACCGTGATCGAGTCTCCAAAGAATTGTCCACGGGGCGATTCCAAAGACCGTGGAAGCTGAGATTTTGGTTGATGCTGCATCCGCCGCTTCGATATTGCTGAACCGGCCGGCAGTTCTCCCCAGAGCCCCTGAGGCTATAAGCAGCGGAGTCAATTTGGAGCCGATCGTTCTCGCCACCTTCCTTCGGCCTGGCTGTCCACCAAGGCCGCCCACAAATGCGACTGTCCCTCCTTTGATGCCAGAAGATCCTCCTACCCCCATTTGTCCATCACCACCGCATGTGGAAATCCCCCCGCCTCCTTGTCCGAAATCTCCGGTACAAGCTATGTTTGTGGACTATGACGGCGACGTGATTATTTTGGACGGCGAGGGCGAGGATAAGGATTGGGAGTCGTTCTGCGAAGCTGCCTACACCTGTTATCGTCTTGACAACGTGAGTTGTTTGTGCTGCACTTCCCTTTAGGAGTCTTCTTTTTGTTTTTCCTCGGAGCTTGTGATTGCTTCATTGTTCAATACCGTCAGCCCTTTGCCAAGGACCAAATTTTCTTCTTCGCAAATTATTCCTAAGGATGAAAATGAGGAAGGATTATGCTGCCGAGGTTGAGCAGATCCGCACCGAGCTAGAGGAAGAGCTCACGCGCACCCGCGTAGAGAATCGAGAGGAACTGGAAGGGCTTTGAAGTCGCATCCAGTCTCTCGAGGCTGAGAAATTGAATCTGATCAATTCCTCTGATGGTATTCTTCCTGTCCGAGTGCCTTGAGCCTTGACTCTATTCTTCGCCTTCTGATGCCCCGTTTATTGTCTTTTCAGATTTCCGGGAGGGGCTCGAGTCCTCTCTTTCCCGAAATGAGGAACTAAAGAGGGCCGAAGAAGATGCCAAGAAAGAGGTAGCCAGGCTGACAAGAGAACTGGAAGGTGCGTTCTTGGTTTTGTCTTCTGTCTTGTCGTCCTTCTTTTGTTAGTTCCGGACTTAGCGATCGTTATCTCCAGAAGACATCGGGTCAACTCGCAAGCTGCATCGTGTTCTAATGATAAGATCAAATGTACCGGGCCGAGCCGATCGCCTTCAAGCCGGTTCGAGAGGATGTTGCGGATCCGAATCCTCGATGAAGCCGCATCAAACAAGTGTCCCCATGACGCCAAAAGATCACACCGGAGGTCGGAGGAAGCCCCCAAGAAGCTTACCACGACTTGGAGGATATTGCAGTCACGAGTGCCAGCCAGGTGTTGGCGATTACCAAGTCTTTGTATCCGCGAGTGGAGCTCAAGGTCATCCAAGAGGGTTTGCCCTGCATCACGATGAAGATCAAGCACTTGCCCTTATGGACGAAGTCAAGGATACTGCTGCTGTCTTGGTTAAAAACTTGGACTTGGGCCCTGTGTAATCTTCTGCTTGTACTGGACTTGTCCTGCGTTTTCATGGTCCCTAGAGATGATTGTTCCAGTGTTGAAAAATTTCCCTCTGGCCTGATTTTGCCTTGTGAAATATCTAATTCCTGTTTTGATGCACTTGTTGGGCTTGGGCCCATTAAGAGGCATGTTCGCTTTCATTGCCTCCGAGATTTCCATCCATTATGGCGCTCGCTTCTCTCGGCACACGCGACGTCACGCCCTGTACGCCCCGGCAGAACTGCTTTCCACTTTGTTGACAAAGCGCTACTTGAGCAAGAGTGAGTCTCTCTCTAGGGACAGATATCGCTCCGTATAAGAGTGGACTCAGCCTCGGTTTTTGTCATTTGCAGCGCACTACCATCCTCTGCCGGTTCATTTCTCTTCGTTCTTCGAGAGCTTCTTTCTTGTTTCTTTGAAGCGCTCCATCCGTTCGCCCTCTTCCTTGCCTAATTTCTTGTTTTTCATGTTTGTGGAATTGCAGCCGTTGTTCTGATTGCTCCTCTTCTTGCAGGCTCCTTCCTTCTTCCTCATGGATTCCCCGTCCGAGCTCCTCTCTCCGCTGCCGCTGTCCCCTGAATCAGAGGGTCCAGAGGTTCCACCCTGGATCGGCAACTTGATCTTCAATTTCGGCGACGACGAGCCCGCCGAGCCCGAGGACGACCAAGCGGACTCTCGCCAATATGATCTCGCCGGTGGAGGCCATGGAGCAGAGGTCACGCCGATGACGCCATTGCCGACGTTTCTGACGAGGTCGCCCTAAGCTTGTCAAGCTTAGACGCCTCATTGAAGCTCGCCTGCCGCCACGAGTAGAGGGTTCTTTTTTTCTTTGTCAAGGAACTTGAAGTAGTACTTTTGTTTGTATATAAACCTGGTGCTGAAGCTTTGACCAATGATAATCTTTTTGCAATGTTGTTTCAGTTATCGCCTTTTTCCTTTTTCCCTGTTTGAATTTCTCCGACTTTCCCGAGTGGTTTCCATCCTTCCTTAAGTTTAAGCACCCCGTTCGATTAGTCTAGCCCCCTAGCATTACGAGATGGCGCCTGGCCCTTTTTCCTCGGTCATGCTTTTCGTCAGGTAACTAGATTTTCGTTTGGGGTTTCACAATCGAAGGCTTAGAGCACTCGGAATTAGTCGCGATCATAGAGGAAAAAAATATAGGAACTGGTTTGCATGCGGGGTTGCACATGTGCAACACTATTAGGTGTAGCCCCCGACTTACTGCTTAATTGAGAAACAATTGAGTAGCAAGTCAATTTCAATAGAAAATTCTGACACATGATGTCTCTTGGAACAGGTAATCCTCCCATTAGAGTTGCGCATGCGCAACACTATTAGGTGTAGCCCCCGACTTACTGCTTAATTGAGTAGCAAGTCTTAGGACAAGATTTGACACTTCGTTAAACTTTTTTTAAGAATGAAAACGTCGTAGCTGCTCTATGTTCCATGAGTTGCTGATGATGGCACCGCCTTCTCGCTTAAGCTCAGAGGCCCTTGGACGGTTACTTCATCCACGATGTAGGGGCCTCCCAATTCAGTAGATAACTTGTGCTCGTGTTTTGACTCTTTATTAGAACCAAATCGCTTTGGAGAACGCCTGCTTTGATGTTTCGATTATGGTATTTGCCAAGCAGGCTCGAGGTATCTGGCGATCGGATCGCAGCCGATCTCCCTTGCTTCCTCCAATCGGCCGATGTCTTCCATTCTGCTTTTCCTTCGATTCGCCTCCTTGAAGTTCGAACCCGAGGGACCCAAGGTCAACCTTGGGTAGGACCGCCTCGAGTCAGAGACTCGAAAAAGGGTGATCGCCGGTAGCTCCCATCGGGGTGGTTTCACTTCGTGAGTACCGACTTCAGAATTCCTTTACTCATCGAGTGGCATACTGGTTTGAGACGGTCCGAAGATTCGCGGTTTTAAGCCTTGCAAGACCATGCCGCTTGTCTTTCCACCGACCATTGCTCTTTGATGAGCCACTGAGGCGAAGCAAACTTTGATGCCGAGCTTGTCGCATCGCGCCTTGGAAAGTCTTCCTCGGAATTGGGTTTCATTGTTCGTGATAACTCCTGCTTAGCACGCTTAACCTTACCACGCATTTCTTGAAAAATTTTGGCTTTTGGCCGCGGATCGTGAGCTAATAATCGGGCTTTGCTTCTATCCATTTGGTGAATTTATCAATGGCTACAAAGAGATGAGTAAAGCCGCTTTGAGTTTCTTCAATGGGCCGACTATGTCGAGCCCCCTGCATCGCAAACGCCAAGTGATGGGAATTGTTTGCGCTTCGAAAGGTGCACGCAGTATTTGATTTGAGCAAAGAACTCGCATCCTTCACAGTTCGACGATGTCCTCCGTGATCGACCACGGCAATGCCGTAAGAAGCCTTGACGATATGCCTTGCCCACTAGTGTGCTTGACGCCGTGGATGTCCACAAATCTCCGAAAGTGAATTTCTCCGAGCAGGTTTTTTCCTTCCTACTCGATATGCATCGCCGTAACCCAGAGGCACTTTTTCAAAAGTGCTTCTCTCCTATCACCACGTAGCTTTTTGCTACGCCGCGAGATGCGCTTCCGCCTCGCTCGGCCTTCCTCGAAGTTCGCCCCTTAATAGGTAATTGAGAAAAGGAGCCATCCGATCCGCGTGATGACTAAGACCTCTTCTTTCGGGTGTTTCTTTCGATTTGCTTTTGCTTCGCTATTTATCGGCGGCTTATGGATTTCTTCAACAAACACTCCGCTTGGACATTGTCTGAGTGGAACCTCAAATTGCTAATTCGTCTCGTTGTCACTACGAGCACATGAATAAGCTCCACCATCGAACTTGTCCTCGAAGTTTCAAGACCTCCGGCAGTCGTCATGATGCCTTCGACACACGCATCAATCTTTTTGGACTTGGTTGACTACCAACATGGAGTCGCCTCAATTGTTAGCCGCTTGATACTAAGGGATATCGCAATGCTAAGTCCGTGGATGAGTGCTTCATACTCGTGTATTGTTTGACGCGGAAGTGGATCTGAAGGATATTTCAGCGCCACCGTTAGGAGAGATGAGGACCACGCTGGCCTCTCGCTTCATCGAGCATGAGAGACCCGTCGAAGTACATTGTCCAGTATTCCATCTCTTCAATGTTTGTCAGAGTTTGCAGTTCTATCCATTCGGGCGTGAAGTCGGCAAGTACTTGAGACTTTATTGCCGTCGTGGCTCAAGGAGACTTCAAGGCCCCGAGCTCGACGCCCACTTTACGATCCTTCCCGTGGCTTCCCTTGTGGTGTATGTCCCCAAGCGGAAAGGTGGTGATCACCTAAATTGAATGCTCTTGGAAGTAGTGCTTGAGCTATAGAGGTGAGCAATACGGCGATAATAGTTTTTTTTGTACTTGCGGGTAGCGATTTTGGATTCTTCTAGCACCTCACCGGCGAAGTAGACAGTGTCTCGGATTTTCTCGAGGTGCCTTCTTCCTTCCGCTTACCACAATTGCTGCTACCGACTACATGAGTTGTCGCGTAATGTAGGAGCAAAAGGGCTCTTTGCATTGAGGAACCAAAGACAGTGGAGATGACAAGAATGTCTTCAACTCTTCGAAGCCCGCCAGCTCCTCATGGTCCATTGAAAGTTACCCCGCTTCTTCGTAAGTTTGAAAAAGGCATTCCTCGTGACCCCAGCAGGGAGATGAATCAGCCGAGTGCTACCATGCATCCGGTGAGCTCCTGGACATCTTTCTGATTGGTTGGAGGTTTCATTTTCAAAATTGTATTGATCTTTTTCGGTTCGCCGATGCCCCGCTAAACAATGAATCCGAGTAATTTTCCAGATGGGACTCCAAAGACGATTTTTCCGGTTGAGTTTCATCTTGTAAGCCCTTAGTTGGTAAAGGTTTCGCTAAGTCGATATAATGTCTTCTTTGCCCGAGACTTGACAACAACGCTATCAACGATGCCTCCACATTGCTCGATCTGGGAGGAAAACACCACCAGTATTGCTGCTGATAAGTTGCGCCAGCCACTCTTAAACCAAACGGCATTGTGACGAAAGCGTACGCGCCAAACAAAGTGATGAACGAAGTCTTGATGCAGCCTCCTCTTTAGCCCGATTCGTGATATCCTCAATAGGCATCCAAAAATCGAGGAGTTCACAAATCGCCGTCAATCTACCACTTGGTCAATGAGAGCAGCCCGAAGGATCTTTTCGGGCAGCCTTGTTGAGATCGGTATAATCAACGCATCATGCGCCTACTTTTATTCTTTTTATGGTCAGTTAATCGGGTTTGTCACCACCGGGATGGTACACTTTTTTATAAAACCCCGCTAATAGCTTCGATTTCTTCCTTAATGGCTTCTTTCCTGTCTTGAGCGAATCTTCGGAGCAGCTACTTGATGGTTTTGGCCTTTTCGTCGATGTTCAAGGAGTGCTCGATCACCTCCTGGGGACACCGGCATGTCGATGGTTTCACGCCAAGATGTTTCGATTGGTCGAGAAAGGTGACGAGCGCCGCTTCCTATTTAGGGTGAGGCCTCGTCCCCGATCGTAGCCGCCTCGGGTGGAGTTGGACGGTCGAGGATTACCTTCTGGTCCCCTCACAGCTCCTTATTCTTGACTTGGCTCGCTTTTGGCTCGGTACTTCCTTCGCTTTCTTGGCGTATGCATCGCCTATCGGATCTTTTTCTTCGCCGCTCACCACCTCTTGAGCTTCGCCATTTTCAGCAGTTTTCTGTCAGCAGCATTTAACGACGCTGATATCGCCATGTATGCAGATGACACCCCTCGGTCCTGGCATCTTCAGGATGAGATAGGTGTAATGTGGTACGGCCATGAATCTGGCCAAGCCCGGCCTTCCCAAGATGGCGTGATATGCCGTCTGGAAGTCGGCTACTTCGAAATTAAGGTATTCTGTCCGAAAGTTCTCCTTGGTTCCGAAAGTGACCGGCAAGGTGATTTGGCCGAGTGGAACCGAAGAAGTTCCTGGAATTACTCCGTGGAATGGTGATGAACCCCTGCTTCACCAGAACGAGGAATCTTCATTTCGCCGAAAGTCTTGGAGAAGAGGACATTAAGTCCACTTCCCGCCGCCACCAAGACCTTCTTGAGTTTGACATTGCGTAACCACTGGTCCAATACCGAAATCTTCCGAGGTACTGGATGTGATCCGGTGATCCGAAAGGCTAAAGGTGATGGGGACCTCTGACCATCCGAGGTATCGAGGAGTCAGCCGCATGATTTGGCGCTTGACGCCCCGTCGTGAGTTTTCGCTCGCTTTGACTCGTAAGCCATTGAGCTCCATAAATGAAGTTGAGCTCGCCCATCTTTTGATATTTGCCTTCATCATCTTCGGGGTCTTGTTTTTTTCTTCTTTCTTTTTGCTTCGCATTCCGCCGGTCGCTTAGATTCTTTAGCAAACCTCCTCAAAGTGAAACAATCTTTTCGCAAAGATGCTTACCTTTTGGATGAAAAGGGCAAATAGCTTCCATCACCGACAGAAGTCGCTGCGCGGGCTGCTGTCGACCTTTGCTCGCCGCCGCCATTTCATCTCTTCGAGCTTCCGCTTCTTGCCACGTTGTCTTGATGACTCCTGCCGTAATCCTTCTTATCCTTCTATCGCGCGCATCATCTTGTCGCTTCGCCAAAGCATCCTCGAGGGCCGCTGTATAACGATCGGCCACTTCAAACATCTCTCATTGGATGGCGGCCGAGACATCTTTTTTATTAGGTCGGGTCATGTGACATCTTCCAATGCCGCGATGACCGCCGCTTCGAGATATCCCCGATCGTGGTTTTTCTTTTCGCATGAAGCGCCCGGATGAATTCCTCGAGCGCCTCATTCTTTTTCCGGGGAAGCTGTAGAGGTCCCATTATGCTCCGGTCGCTCAGAAGTGCCTTTGAAAATTGGTAATGAATCGTCACAAAGATCCTCCTGTGAATCGATGGATTTTGCCTAAGTCCCGCGGAGCCATGCTTGAGCCAAGGAGGTGAGCATAACCGGAGATAATTAGCCATCACATTGTGATTTCTACAGCCATGATCGCAAGGGAGTAAACTTGGAGCCAAGCTTCGGATCTTTTTTCTCCGCCAAATTTGGTGATGCTCTTGTTGAATCCTCTTGCCAAACCACTCGGGCGCGAGGGGTGAAAGCCCTGATGCCCCTCAATAGGACCATTGCTGCGCCTTTGTGGAGAACGCCTGCGGAGGCGATCTAGCTCGCCGATCTTCACTTTCTCCTCTATTGCGGTGGAGGTGGTTTCAAAGTGGTCTTCGATCGTCAGGCCAATGCCAAAATGCTCATGGTCATCTCAGGCCGCGGGCGTTTCTTCATCTTCCCTGCCACGCTTCGCTCGGTGACAACCGCACGGTTGTCCCGCCGATGCTATGCCGAAGCGCCTTTCTCTCGCCGGCTTCATCGGATTACCGCGAGTCAGACATCATGGAAGCGGCTCGTGGAGTTGACGAGGCGGTATGGGATGGCCTTTTCTTGGCTCCTCTCTTGGTGCCGCTGAATCGCCGCCACCACCAGCCTTAACTTGGCTATGATCGAGCGTTCAGTTATCGACCAAGCAAAGGTCCCAAAGTGTCAGAAGCTGCCTTGGAGGCAACGATATTCTCACGAGAGTATGAAAACCGATTGGTTCCCATCTTGTTTGCAAGATTTCTTCATTTACATTGTGGCCTCTATTGGGAGGAGTCTTGCGCGATTTTCTTGATGGTGGCGCTCTTCTTACGCGTTAGCGCGTCCTTCTATTCTTTGAGATTCCGTTCATTTGTTCTTCGATTCATGCGAGCTTTGAAATTTCGCCTCATCTTACGAATCGGAGGGCAAGAAGATGAAGAGTACCGACCTGCGAATCCGAGTGGTTTTCTTGCATATTCGACCACTCGGGGTTCGTCATTAGCGATTCAACTCAAGGCGGGGTTGGGCCTTTGGCTTCTGATCGAGGGCAGATGGCCATACGCTCCCGATCCGAGTGGTTGGTGGCTAAAAGAACCTCGAAATGGCTCCAGATCGGAATTGATCCGAATCAGAAAGGAAAGATGACCAAAGTCGTGGCGATGAAATCGAGCTTAAAGCGAAATGCAGGCGGCGTAAAGGTGGCCATGCTTTTCTTTGAAGATCGCCATATCGGCGTTTATTCTTGACAATAATGAAAAGGGGCTACTGTGCTGGACCCAAACTTCGATGGTAGCACAAGAACACCCGATGTATACAGGTTCGGACTCCCACGATGGAGATAATACCCTAGTCCTGTGCTCTGGAATTATATGTGGCTAGCTATTGCTAATGAGGTTGTCTGTATACGATGCCCCGCCCCCTCCCTTTATATAGCAGAGAAGGGTGGTTACAACATGGAATCCCACTCGGATACGAAGTGGAGGTTGCATATCTATCCCGATTCTATATTGGTTTGGATTACAGTCATCCTTTGCCCAATATGACTTGGTTTCCTTAACTAAGGTTTATCCTGATTCTTCACGCCTCGCTCAGCCCAAGCTACCTCCGGCCTCATTCAGTCGGCCTGACCCAGTTTCACCTGGCTGGGCCTCGCAGGTCTACTTGGTGGGCCCCGGGGCATACATATCCCACACCGGGGTAGGCACTTGCCTTTGCTTTCCTTGCCTCCACCGCCTTAGGAGAAAAAAGAGCAAAGGCAGAGAAAGAGTTCCTTACCTTCCTCTTTTCTCACCTTTTCGTTGTTTTCATCTTGGAGATGTCGTGGCGGAGTGCTGCTCAACCCGCCTTAGCTTGGAGAGGAAGGGGTTCCTCCCTCCGAGGCGTCTCGAGGTGGAGATAAGCGAAGTCGTGGTCCCCATGGGGCCGACAAGATCATCGTGCTCGCCTCATTCTCGAGCAGGTTGAACTCCCCTCCACTCGTTCGTCCTGAGTCTTGCATTTTACAAGGCGAGGTGCATCACCTCAACCCCAATGGCGTGCTCCATAGCGGTCTTCATTCTGTTGTCTTGGCGTTCTTGGGATCGACCCCCTTGGGCACTCTGGAGGCACTTCTTCCATCTTGGTGAGGAAGGACAAGCCAATGGATACCTCGGCCCATCGGTGGCATGGCCTTCGGTTGTCTGGACGTGGGCGGACTACATCAAGGTGAAGTTGCGTTTGTCGAGCAGGTGGCACTCCAGTGGCTTTATGCTCGGAACACAGGGGAACACGGACCTTCCTGACCGTCTTCAGGCGGGCTGAGTGGTTGGCGCCGCCAGGAAGGAGAAGAACAAGGTGGCCGTGATCATCGATCGGATCAAGGTCGAGAAGGCGGGGCGACCGTGACGTCGTTGTCTGGCGCATTCATGGGGATGCGATCAACCCCCTCATGGATAGGGCCCCATGTTTGATCACGAGGGTGTCCAGGCCCATGAGGATGGTGAATCGGAGCTCGCGTCGGTCGAGGCTCGGGTGTCCTCTGTCCGGTGAGTAGTGCAGCGAGCGTGGTGGCTTGCCGAACCATTCTTGACGCAAATCCCCGGACACAGTAACCGGCGATTCTTCTTCCTTTTCTCTTCTTTATTCCTCGATAGTATTTGGTCCGACTAGTGTCTCTGTTTTCAGGGCTTGCGGGATGGTCTCCGGGCATAGCTCCGGGAGAAGGAGTTGAGGCTGAGCCTGAGTCCACCGCGAATCACTTGTAAGAGGCGGAAGGAGGAAGGAGGAGGAAGAGGGCGGAGAAGAAGCAATTGCCCTGGCGAGGTCTCGTCGACCGCCCGTCGATTGATCGGTCTGGAGTCGACCTCGAGTGATAGCGATGCAGGGCGTGGCGACCCATACCACGGTTCGACGGGCTGCCGTTGGTGGTCAGACGAGTGCGCAAGCCGCCGTCGTCGCACCCTAGGTGGAGGTGCCCCCGGTGGAGGTGTCCTTGGGGAAGCGGAGGGGCAACTTCGCCTCGCAAGGGCGGCGAAGAGCGATTACCCGCTTCGGCGCTATAAGTGTCCTCTTAGTTCCCGAGTTGCATTGCATTAGAGTCGTTCGAGTAGTTTTTGACCGACCGTTGTGTGCAAGGCCTATATGGGGGTGGCCGTGGTGGCGGTGGCCCACCGGTGTATGGTGTGCCATCCTCGCGTGGGGTCATCATTGGTCATGGGCCCGGTGAGCCAGTGTCGAGCCCTGACGAGTTAATTGCCGTGAGTTGACAAGGATCGGCGCCCGAAGGTCGGAGCTCGAGAAGTCAGCGACCCTTGGCGAGTGAACCACGCCGAGCGAAGAGTGAGGAAGAGCTCCGCCACCACCTTGGTCGCCGGCTCATGTGATCCAGGTGCTTGGGCGATCAGCTGCCGTCGCCGACCCTCCGACGAAGCGCAAGCGTCGGGCCGGTCATCGTCGGCCATGGGAGTGTCGCGTGATCCTCCACATCGCAAAAGCAGAAATGATCGAAATCCTTTCGGCCCTTTGCCATGGCCGTCTGGCCGGGTGACGATCCGTCAGGAGCCGTCCTTGTAATGGGCGACAGCGGAGGAAGGTAGGAGCCCTCGAGGGCCGGGTTGGTGAGTGAACCCGGATCAAAGGTCGGCCCTCATCTCGAGTCCTCCCGCGTTGGATGCCATCAAATTGCCCTATCGGCATAGTAAGCCAAACAAAACCCCATCCTTGCGTTTTTAGCGAGTTCACGGTAGGCTAATAGGGTGTTCGTGTTTAGCAAGCCACAGGCGATCGGAGGACAATCCAAGTTCCTCCAGCGTTTGCCTGGAGGACAACCGCCAGAGAGTGCGACCGACTCGTCGGCCCGGCGCTTCGGGAGGCCTTACTCATGAGTAAGCGGAGCTGAAAAACCCGCCAGGAAGTCGGAATCACGCGAGTCTTGGTCGAGAACCGGACAAGCCAATCCTTGAGCGAGGTGTCCGACTTCGAGTCTCTGGCGGGGCGCGCCAAGCCGCGCCATCACCCCGAAAGACAGCGTCGGGCGACCCGCCTCGGGGTGACATGGCTTCGGCGAGAAGGGAGGCCTACGCCCGGCGGAGCCGCTGGAAAAAGTTGGCCTTAGCGAAAAACTTAGTGAGGACTTCGGGTCCTTGTCGAGGTCTTGGAGGGATCTTGTCTGCGACCAAAGCCACGAGCAAGCCGGGCCAAAGAGGAGGACTATTGGGTAAGTGACCCAACCCTTGATTGATTTTGCGATCGCCTATTGGAGTCGTGCTTTTTTGACCTTGTTTCGATGCATAGTTGCGAAGAATCTCAACCAGCCGACGGAGCTGGGAGGAGGCGTGACATAAGGCGGTCATGGCGCGGGCGTGGCCTTGGCTATCTGTTGGCGGAGGGCGGTTTGAAGCGACCGGCTGGCGACCCCGAAATCGGCCGGACCTGCTGACCAGGTGCTCGGGATTGTCTCGGGTTTGAGTTCGCTCGCCACGAGCTAGCCCATGCGAACACGCGAGCTCGGTGGGCGTGGTACTCGGGGCCTCTTGTTTGCGCACCATCTCCACTCGATGGTTCGACCTCGACCCGTCGCGATGGGATCGTGCCGGACTAATGAGGGTCGGCGGGTTCGAGATCCAAGTCGACACGCCGGGTGATAGCCGATAGGATACCGCCCGGCGTCCTCCACGGAAGTAAGAGAAGTGTTAGATGTTTTCCTTTTTGCAATGTAATAACCTTAGCATGTAATGAACTAAAGTTTATTTTAATGCTTGCATCGGAAGGTAAGTAAGTTCGACTTTGTTTTTGCACTTCCTTCTTGTGATGAACACTTGCGACCATAGCCTTAGAAACCGCGGGGGTTGTTCAAGCGTGGGTTGTGTTAACTGACTTTGCGTAGCGCAAAGAAGCGAGAACTTAGGTGAAGCGTTCACTTGTGCTCGCGGAAAGAGTGTTCCGATCGATATGGATCGCTCGCATGGGCACTTCCTTCTTACGCAAGCACTACTTAGCAGCCAGCCAGGCGGGGCCGTAACTTAATTAGAGGGATTCTTCTTTGGGGGACAATGGCGTCGGGTCAGGCCGTGTGAGTGTATGTGGTAGCACCGGTAGTGCATGGGGACGATTGTAGTAGCAGACTTGAACTTCGGAGGAAGGGTAAAAGGTGCGAGGACAAGGAAGAGCTTTAGGGATAAAATGCCTTAACTTTTCTATATTCGCGTTGGAGATGATGTTGCCATCGGCATCCTTAGTCGAAAGGTCTTGGGTCGGAGGACCTCCTGACGGTGAAGGGCCTTCCATGGGGGAGGCTTGGCCTATCTTTGTTGGGTGAACTGGGCGGGACCAGTCGAATGTTGAAGGATCGGCCGGATCGGCGGGTGGTAGCGTCGGGGTTCTTTGATTAGCCCGATCGTAGAATGGCCACATCGCGCCTCGTTAGTGGTTGATGGCGTCTTGTTGTATAGGTGCCTCGTTAAAGGCTTTAGTCTTGGGCCTACTCAATCGGTTGGCAAAACGGCGCCGAACACCATAAAGAATGGTGTAAACCCGTCGGCGTCGTGTGTCGAGGCTCTAGAAGCGGAGGTAGCTAAACCCCGTCATCCGTAATTTCTTGTCGTGAAGATTAGTCAGCCCTGGAGGATCATCGGTTTGCCCCTTCGACTTGGTTGGTCGTGGATGGGCCATGGTGCCCAATCAGCGGATGTTGAAGTGTTAGAACTGAAATTCCTTCCGTGAATGCGTCCGTTATTGGTGATGATGGAGTTGGGACTCGGCCCGATAAAGCGATGTCGCGGAAGAAGTTGGCCGCAGGGTAATGGTGGTGGCGGCTTGGCCTCTATCCATTTGATGAACTTGTCCCCCAAAAGTAGGTGGTTAAAACCCCGAGCCCTTTTGAAGGCCCGCGGATCAGTCCCACCGAATGGCCATGTGATGGGGATGCGACGAGGCTTCGTCGGAATCGTCTGTTTGGGCAAAAATTAGCACCCCGCGGTCGCGAAAATTTTTTCGGCGTCGGCCCGCGTCGACCAATAAAGCCTTGTAAAGCTTTTCCTGAGACCATGGTCGCTGCGTGGTGGCGCGGAACCGCCATGGATATCGGCGGGTTTGCCTCCTGGTGACGAATGCATTTCAGAGAACTCGAAGGAGCTCCTCTTTAAGGCCTTCTCCGGCCGGGGCGAATGATTTTGGCGTTGGAAGCGGGCCTCGGTTGGGTCAGCGGGGAGCAACCCGTCGATCCCCGTCGATGAAGACTTCCTCGTGGTCGCTCTCACCGTCGCGTCGGCAGCGATTCCGTAAGCTTCGTGATCGGGCGATCGCGTCTGGCGGTCGATCGCCTTTCGATTGCAAGTCGGGGATGGAAGGTTTGTGAAGATCGCGATGAAGATCAGTGGGACCGGTCCTTTGCTAAGCGAATTAGCGATGTCGGCCTCCGTTGGGTCGTAACTATGGTGAAGTTGAAACCCTTGAATCTTTCCTCGAGCTTGCACTTCCCGGATATCTTGACATCAGGCGTCCGAGGCTCCGTGGCCTTCATGAAGTCGGCGACAAGCTTGGAGTCGCCGTGTCCAAAAATCGGCATACCTTTGTGGTCGACGATGGAGACCGTTGCGAGACCCATTACTCGGCGGCGTTGTTAATTTTGTCGAAGAGTAGTCGGATAAGCGTCTTTGAACTTACTCGGCGGAAATAATGATGACTCGGCACCGCTCCGTTCTTGGCATAGGACCCATCAAAATACAAATCCGATTCTTGGGGTGTCGGTGTTTGACCGGCAAGTAAATTTGTAGGTCTAGGGGCGGGCGGTCCGCTCACTGAATGTTAAAAAGAGGCTCAAAATTTATCTTGGTTCGGACTAAAGATCCCTACTCTGTTAAGTGAGGGAAGGTATTGCTTCGTCGGATGCGCCCTGGCGAGGATCGGAGTCTAGCCAGTGCCCGTGTGAAGAGGGACTAGAGGCGGTCGTGTTGTGAGGGACTCGGCGTCGTGAGTCGTCCGAGCTCGAGGTTACTTCGATTTGTGGTCCCGTCGGATCAACTTCCTTATATGTGGGGAAGCGAGGTTACACGAAATTGGAAAAAAGAGGATGGAGTGTCCTATTAGTCCGGTCCTCGTTGGTCGGTCCTCCTTGGCGTCTTGTCCTCGGTTTTTGACGTGATTGGCGCTTCATCGGGACCGATGGACCGTGAATGGCGTATCGTTCCTCCTCCACAGGCGGCGTACGCCCTGTGCCGGTCCGTCTTGGGTCGAGTGCCGCCGGGTGTTACCCGGGAGGGCTCGCCCCCCCTATTCATGTCTTAGCGATGGGTTGGTGCTTGTCTTGCCCTGCCGCCTCGGAAGGAGGCCTCGACCGTGTGGTCATCTTTGAAATTGTACCCTCTGGGTAGGTGGCAAGGAGAAG